>APFE031212478.1:13400-43246 GCA_000404065.3 Pinus taeda | reverse complement strand
TATATATGAAAAGTGTGGTGCTTGTTGGGAGTTCACACCAACTTAGCCCATGTTTCCCTATCTTCCTTATTGTTTTAGAATATCTTATAACATTATTTTAGATTGTAATCTGTTTCTCCTTCATTATCATAAATCATTGTGTGTTTGTTTCCTAGTTTGTTGATTTTTCTACTTGCTTGGTTGCATGAGTGAGATTGATCATTGAAGGAAAATGATGGATGTTGAAACCCTCTTGGTTGCATGATCATTTAGTGCAACCAAGGTGACAAATTTGTAGTTTATCAAATAGGGGTTTTTTGTGCAACCCTAGTGATCACCATCTCTCATCTCTTATCTCTCCCCTTGCTTCAAGTTAATTTGTTGCTCAATAGAGGTGATAGTTCTCTTTCAAGGGGAAATGATATGACTTGTAATTTTTTCTCAAATGCATGAGCACACTGTTAGGTCATTTTGAAAGCTTACAACCCATGGTGAACAGACCATATATTTATCTCTAAAATAGCACAAGTCTCCTAGATTTCACCTTTCTATTTCCATCCTATAGTATATTTTAGAAATCCTACCGATGCTTTGAGTTTTGCACATACTATGTAGAATATCTAATTTTACAAACCCATGGTTAATAATTTATGTTGGAATTCTAAAGAATTATTTTGGCCAACATTTCGTCGCTCATGCTAGGGATGTCCTAAAAGGGTTATGGAATTAATAGTATAAATTTGTTTCTTTTGCAAATGATTTTTCTTGATTTCACCAACACTTAAGACTAGGAGGAGTGATAAAGTAAGCGATGATGTATTAATTTGCACAACCACATTGATGCATCGCTACAATCCATTATCATGTTGGTACAATGTGTTTCTTTATGAAAATGTGTTTTCTTTTAGTTTTATTCATGGAAAGGAAGAATCTAACTCATGTCAACAAAGAAGTTGGTGACACAAAGACCTTTGTAGTGTCATGGCTTCCAATTACATGATAAAATAGCCTTTGAACATTTTATTTTAGCTATTTCATTTATTTCTATAAATTATTTATTATTAACGTTTTGTAATAACCCCTTCCTCGACCCCGCCCCCTGCCCCCCCACCCAAACTATACTAATCCCTATGCAAGGCATTACCTACAAGCCAAAGGAAAAACGATACCAAAGATCTTGTGGAGAAAAGGAGGAAATGATACTCGAATAAATCTCTCAAATCCTAGAAGTAATTGGAAATATCTTTGAATATTAGGAGGAGAAAATATTGACAACATTTCAAAGTATACCTTCACTCCAGGAAGTTATGGAAGACCACAAGTTACATGAGAAAAATTAAGAAGACCTAGAGAAAACAAAATAATCATGGCTTGCATTTAATGGAGAGAAACCAATAGACCCGAGATCGATGAGTCCCTATCATAACTATCATCATATCCTTTATGTGTCCAAGATACCAACCATCCAATAAAAAAAATCTAAATGGCATAGTAGAAGAGGACATGCAGAGTATTCGAAATGAGCAAGTGAACCATAAGTATCATGACTATATTAAATTACGGTTATATACAACTATCAGACCACAAAACTCGTTCACTCTTAAACTTTTCTTGACATCATCATCTGAGTGGATGGTTTCTCATGTTTTGGTATACATTAAAGCATATATTTTGAACTCCAATATGAGTATATCTGTAATCATGCTCAACATATAGATTGACTAGAAATATGTCTACACTTGAGAATATGCTTTATTTTCATGTAAAGTAAGATTATGTAGGGGAAAAAAAATAGAATATTAAAGATAAAAATAAAGACTCACTATCAAAACTAGGAAATTGACATAGTTAGACAAGGACTTTGCTTGAATACCATGTTATTGGTTAGCAAATTTATCAATAATTTATACATCCTATTGTTAGTCTTCTACAAGTATTTCAAACTTTTATATATATTCTTATGTTAGTTGATGTGGGATGCATTAATTCCATCCTAGTAATGAGTCTTAACGGATCAACCTCAACACATTATCTAGGTTCAATACTAGAGACTTCTTCTAGTGCCTTGGGGTTGCATATAACAATGGTAGGTCCTCTTGTTCAAGACAGTTGGAATACATCGATGTCCATTGATTGTTAGAAATTTCAGGTGACTCGACTTTAACACCTTCATTTATACCTAGCAAGAGTACTAGGTACCTTCATGCTTACTCATATCAATGGTGAGTCATATCACTTTTGTTATGACATAGAAGAATGGTTGGTAATGTAATGATAAAATTCCATACTAGAATTCAACACATTGATTTGCATGGGAAAGGTTGTACCATGGGTTCTGGATTTGATGAATATTATGTGGAGTACCAAATATCATGTGCATCCTTCCATTTTTTCCAATAAGAAGGGTAGATTGAGCATTGGAGAATTGGGGAAAAAATAAGTTAAGCCTTCATTCTTTCAAAACCTTCAACAACCATTTTAAATTTTCTATGCAAATAAAAATTTCATTAGCAACCTCAATGAAACATAGTTCTCATTCATCTTTCTTCATCATAGAAATCATCTTGATATAATCAACATATGTTAACATTACTCCATTTTGGATCAAGGTTTTGGTACATACATATTAGGATAGATTTATTTTCATCATCATGCATGTAAATTTTAACATATAGGTAAAACGTGAGGTAAATCCATATTGAGTCTTTTTAGTTTGTTAAAAATTTATGGATAATGATAAGGATATACTATAATCTTGCATTCCTACCCTACCATTTAATTTTGTCTCCATACCTTTCCAATATTTTTTCCCACATATTTTATCATCACTCTAATATATCATCACTAAACCATTTTCTTAATCCATTAACCATTCCATGTTGATCTAGCATGATCCAATAGGATTATACTCGATTGTCATCAATTTTTATGGTTGTATTGTTTCTCATGTTCAAGGAAAACAACGTAAAAATGTTATGATAGTAATAAAAATCGATAGGAAAATTCACTATATGGGATTGCAAAAACTACTTGATAAAGGGTAAAATGAAATGGTTTCTTCCTATCACTGGCTATCTTAAAATGTGTCACATAAAATTTTATTAGAGAGAGACAACAAAGTAAGTATGCCTAACTCGTGAAAGAAGAACATAATGATGTATGGATTGGATGGGATAGGATTTGGTTCAAATCAGCTAGTAGATATAAAATTTTGGTGAAGTTGGTTCCTTGGATTATAGTGTTGAGTCCTTTCTTTTTCCTAATTATGATGACGTTGGCCACATGAATCCATCACTTTGATGGTTTTTCAGTTTCCCTTTCACTTATTTACTACTTATCTGTATACCATTGCCATTTTGAAATACAAGACCATCAAAGATACATAAATAAGAAATAAGGCAAAACTCAGTGTTTGTAAATTTGATTATGTTTTCATGAATTATGGAATTTGACTCTTTTTACAGCCTGACTAACATTCTACAGTTAAATCCAAGGTTGAAATATATCCCATGGGAGATCAATCAACCAAAACACATGGGAAGGTGACAAATTATTCATACATGGATTTCCACCTTTTAGTTGCAAGCACAAGAATCCTAGTTTACCATAATCTCAAAATGAAACATGTGGTCAAATAGTGACATGGAGCAATTGCATGTACTAGGCACCAGAACATAGTATCAAGCAAGGTTGAATCCTTATCAAGTGAATGAGATCACGAATAATTTGAAGAACAATAATCTGTTTGTCACATGATTCCCTTCATAGACAGAAAATCATGTGAGCATGAGTCTTAATATAATTTCTAGTCTAAGATGTTGATCTGTAGAGCTAGTCATTAACAATAAATGTCATTGAAGTAGTTAATTAAAAACTATATAAAATTATTCATTAAGGTATCAAACTGTAGTGTTGAATGTTGAAGGTTTCTCAACATGATTGGATGTGATAATTACTTCTAAATATGGTTGAATTTCATGCAATTTTCAATTAACACAAACCTTTTATGTGGTTATGTCTTCATGATGAAATATGGTGTTTATTCAATAGTTTCTTGATTTTTCCATTTGCCGTGCACCATAGGAGGCCCCCATGATGAGTCAAAGTGTATTTTAAATTTTCTTTATGTTTCATTTATTCAATATTGACTATTTTTTTTTTTTTTTTGTAAGTTGGGGAGATACCTTTTTCTTTTCTATTACCAAAATTTGAAACCATTACAATCTTTTGGCGGCCTCAACCCGCCCCGAGGGGAAACCGGGTATGTTGACGACCTGCAGTTTTTAATAGCTAGCCAAAAAAAGAAAGTTTTCAGTCTATCTTTCTAGGCTTTATATACATCAGCCTTATATCTATTACTACTGTCATCTGACTGCATATAAAAATGAGCAAAGATCCTACTCATAGCTAATATAAACTAGAACTAGACTTTTTTTAAAAAACTCAAAAAAACATGCCTCTTCTTTACTGGTCCCTTGCATCTTCCTGCTGCTCCTGCTCCTTCTTTACTCCGAATCCACTCGCCTGTATCTGTTGCTGAATTTCTTCTAGCCTCTTATCCTGCATGAGCAAGTTGATTTGAATGTTCCTCAGCTCCTTTTTCAGATTTGGGATCCCCTGGGATAATTCTGCCATTTCCAAGGCTACTTGTTCCATAGCCTTGGCCGTAAGCCTCTTCATTACCCTATATACATGCAGATATTGTTTATATAAAGTCATTCGGCCACGGGTATGACCTGGACAAGCAGAAGATACACCCAATCCTCCATTTCCTCCTCAAACTGACCTTGAATAGCCTCCTCTTCCCAATGCTCAATTATTCTTCTAATTTTCGGATTGGTCTTCTCATAGTAAGCTCTCTCAGCTGCCTGCGCTTTCCAACCTATCGTTTTCCTTCCCTTCCTACCTGTTCCTGCTGCGCTGGTCTCCCCATCTTCCATCGTTCTTTCTCTGCATCTTCGACCTCGCCCGCTTCTTCCTTCTGCTCCTCCCCGTCTCCTCTAGCCACCCCTGCCTCATCGACCTCGTCCTCGTACCCATCTCCTGTTCTCCTCTTCGGTATCCCGTTTCTGAGCACCTCCGCCATCCTCTCTTCGTCTTTTCATGGTCCTGTTCCCCACTGTTCTCCTGTTCCTACCACGTTTTCCATTCACTGGCTCTTCTTTCTCCTTTTCCTCGCCGAATTCTTCACTCTCACTCTCTGAGTCATCATACACTGGGATAAAAAATTGCTCTGTATCCCCCTCCATTACTCCTTTTCCCTTGACATCTCTGTCCCCTCGTCCCTGATTCCCTTCATCTGCCCTGCTCCTCATCCATCTGCCAAGACTTACTAATTTCTTTTATTCTTCTTTTTAGAAATATTTCTTTCAATTACTTTGTTTAGATTCTCTATTTTGTAGGCACTGTATTTAGATGCTCCTTTATTCTCATTTCATTTTTGTTCTTTTTTATATGAATAACTTCGATAAATCACTAAAAAAAATAAAATATTTATTATTTGCTACCTGATTTAAGTATTTTACTTCTGCATTGAAATACTTTACAATTTATAGGTAATGTGTAGAAGCGAATGGCTCTATCCTCTAGGCATCCACATCATAATCTTAGTTTTCTTTGATCTCATAGTTACATGTGATTTCAATGCAATTTCTCAGAATAATATTATGTTTATTTTCATAGCCTAGAATTCATTTGCTTCCTTAGTATCAAAGTTTTTAATGTTTTCTTGAACACAATTTCGAATTCAGTGTTCATAAAATAGGTTTTATGACCTTCATATAATAGATATATCTTCTTGTTAATTATAATATAATTTGAGTTTTTCACATAATATACCTAGGAAGAGATTTTACAAATATTTCATAATATCAGTTTAGAATAATCTTTTATAGCATAAGAATTTATCATAGGAATTTTATTAGTTTCATAGTATAAGAATCTAGTTATCTTTCATAGCATATGATCGATTTCGTAAAACAAAGTTGCATTTATTCTTCATAGATTAAAATTTGAACATTCATTCCAAATAGATTAAAATTTCATTGCTTTCTAGTTTAGAATTCATTGCTTTCCATATATCAAATCCTATTGCCTCTATAGAAGCTTTGCATTCCTATGATAAGAAGGTGTGTGTTCCCATTTTAGATATCTTGATGATTAGGATTTTATTTCATTCTTGAAATATTTTTTAATAGCTTAGATTTCCTTATAAGATGAAATTAAATTTCAAAGCATATATTCTGCAAGTGTGCTTCACAAGTGTACTGATGAGCCTCATAAATGGGTAATTATATGGGCTCATTTTACCTCCTAACCTAGTCAAACCAACCATTCTCTTAGCTTATTGTATGATTTTCTGATTATATTTATGCGTATAGGGTGAGTTGAGTTAGTTATTATGCCATGTGGTCTAACATGTATTTAATGCATATTATTGATGGATTTCAAGGTCAAAGTCAAGGATCTAGTGGTCAAATTGCAACAATAACTCGAAGTAGATAAAGGAGAGGACTTATAGGAGGGAATCCCCCTCATTTAGTACTCCTCACTTTGAATTCCCCTTCATTCAGCTCAAAGTAAAAGCAGTTGAATGATGCACTAGAAGGAAACCGAGCAAGTGGAGGATGACTGATAGTTATCTCGAGTTTTGGGAGCCAAGCCTCCCTGATTTTAAGGAAGCTATTGGTAGCTTCAGATATAGAAGTATAAAGGCCTAGGGCCTCACTAGGGTTTGATTTTTTTCTTGTGTAAACTATGCTCAAATTTTGATCTTATTATTTTGTGACAGTTTCATGTAATCTTGCTATTGTTTTGATAATGAAGATGGAATCCTTCTTGAGCTAGCACTGAGTTACCTCATAGGGCTGAAGCTCTTGGGTTAGGGCCGAATCCAAGCAGCCAAGCTTCTCTTTACTTGTATTTGTATGTTTTACTTTAGTTTGTAGATTAATTTGATGTTAGATGTATTTTCCTTATGGTTAACAATATGTTGCTTTTGATGATTTAAGTATCTTGCTTCCATTTATGCTCTCTGTAGTAAGTTAAACAATGATCAAAGATGATTCAAAAGGCTAGAAATAGTGCCTTGGCCTCTCTTCCTCCCTTTGGGACCATGATTTGAGGAAAAGACTCTCTTGCTACACCAAAAACACAGATTTTCCTCATTCCTAGGACTTCTAGTGTTTGCAGCTCTTTAGTAGGTTAATAGTCCATTTTTTCTTTGCTTTAGATCTTATTTATCATGTTCACTTCCACATTTTCAATAGCTCTTTTGCATTCTTTCCTTTCTTACAACATTTCTCAGCATTTCATTCCATACATCATAGTTTAGACCATTTTTATGCAAAACTTTGTTTCTCCTAGGATGCACTCATTTCATTTGTTGCTTGATTTTCTTGGTTGACTATCAGTTTCTATGCAACTAATCTCTTCCAGCAATAGGCTAGTTTACCAGCAATCACACCCTCCATCTAATCCATGCCCTATAGGTCTCCCAAACCTCACCTCAATTCTGACCTAGTTTCCTTCATTTTTCATAGAACTTCTTCCTCTCTCCTTGAGAAAACCTAATCATATTTCTCTCTCATGGTGATTCTTGGTAGACCTTAGGCACACTAGCACCTCATTCCAACCTTCATCCACCTTTTCCACCCACTCTCACACCCTAAAAATAGTGAAAATGTCTCTTGGCCTCCTCCTGTACGTCTCCTGTAGTTTTCCTATGCCCTCCTGTAGTTTCTCCTGTAGGCTTTCGTTTGAAGGCTGAGTGTGGGAAAAGCCTCCAAAAGGCCACGTAACACCTCGTAATACCCATACACACAATCCTATATCCATCCAAGCTCCAAAACCACCATCTAACGCCACTTGTTCGTTGCCACACTCACACACAATAAATTAATGCATGATTAAATTCACATAAAAACACAAAAAAAATCCAAAAATATGTTTTTTGCTTATTTACTTCCAGAAATAGCATGGTTAGATGTTGTTCATTTCCTTAAGTAGGTAATGGCATTCCTTTCATGGTTTTCATATTGTTTTTGGCAAAAGTAGAATTGGCTTTTTAATTAGGCTTTAATAGGTTTTGCTTTACATTCCAGTCTTTCTCCTTTCTACAGTTAGAATAGCATCTGTAGAGTAATCTTTCTTTCCTTTCATCACACATAGAGCTTCTTCTGAAATCTATAGAAGTTGGCTTGAGCTCCTAGTGATCTCGCGTCGGCTGACCAAGTGACAACCTGCAGTGAGAACTAGTACTTGTGCATACAACACCAACGCTTCCAAGTTTGTTACAAACTATCGAGTTGATAAAAATAAAGTTCGCAACCCAGGAGTTGTAGCATTCTTCATACAATACTGGTGCTCACCATTTATGAACCTAGATGGATAACTTAATGCAAATTGATTTAATTCATAATTCAATTACCCAACATTTTTGGTGCCATTATTGGGGAAGTATACATAGGTATTTACTTTCAATTTAGAATGTCTTTCTACACACATAAATTTCTTTAGGAGCAGTAAGAAGAGAGGTAAGGACCTTCACATCATGATTGTGGGGTTCTTTATATCCAAATCCATTGAAATTGCATCTCATTCTAGTTGCATTCATTTTTAGATGAGTAGTTAAAATTCATGTTTAAAATAATTTAGGATGCATGTATAGGGAAAAATATTCTAGGGATATATTGGTTAGAGGATGTATTTAAATTCCATCATCACCAACCAAGCCCACTAGAAAAATTTGTGTTATAAGAGAGACGTCACCATTTATATCACACATTCCATCTTTTGCAATTAAAATAAGACTTTCCTAGGTATAGATATTATAAATTATACCTAGATAAGAACCAACTTCATCTACGAAAGAATGGGAAGAAGAAAACACATCTACAACTAAAGGAGTCAGCTTCCTCTCTTGAATAGGTGAACAACTTGTTAGAAAATAATTAGAACTAACTTGAAAAGAAGAAGAAGAAGAGGAAAAAAAAGGAAATTTTCCTGAAGAACCATTAATAGAATAATCAAAACAACCATAGGAAGACAATCCAAGTGAGGAACCTTATATAAAACTATTCACATGCCATAGTGAGGGGGGTGTCCCAAGCATGTATCACTGAAATAAGCCCATGGAAAATATAAGTCGACTTCAAGAATAATTATGATCCTTTGTTTGGGAGGATCCAAATGAAATTCAAGCGTTTTCACTTAAAATTTTGGAGAACATGTCTTAAGATGGACATAAAAATCATAAAGAACAATTGACTTCCTAGACCTCCACATGAGTGTAATAAATAAGTGGGGAACCTAATTGAGAGAATTGATAGATTTTTCCCCAAGCCAAGACCTAAATGCATCTCTCAATGAAGCACTAAAACACAAAGATTTAGGCTTGGATAATTATTTCTAGATAATATTACACACTTGAAGAATATAATTGCAATATAGAAAAAGGTGCAAGTGGCATTCCTTTGCAAGTTTACATAGGGGGCATATTTTTGGCCTTGACCATCCCCATTTTAATGGAGAATCTCATGTAAGGAAGTTTCTAGTTAATCCTAGTGAAGAGGTGATTTTGGATTCTAATGGATCACCCACACCCCATATAACTTTCTGCCGCCACACCTTATCTACATTAAAAGCTTATTTGATTGCATATTTGTATCTAAGCTTTGCTGTGAAGTTTCTTGAATGAGGATTGGACAACGACTGCATCTCTGATGTATGCTTTAGATTGATTGTAGGTTTTGACCACGTACAAAAATTACCTGCATAGAAATTCTAAAACACAGAAAATAAACAATGGGAGAGCATAGTACATAAAACAAATATACGCAGAGATTTCCCCCTGGATTCCAAAATAGAGACTACAGCATGATTTCACATTAAGCTCCTTTCAATGTTACAATACATATATATACATGTTGAAGCATCTAATACCATGGACGAAAATCCGTCGTGCCCAAAACCATGCAGAAAACCATAGGTAGGTTTGCCCCACCTAATATAGGGTCCAAAAATATTTTCCCCACTGCACTACCCCTAGACCCTGTAGAAGGGGCCTAACCACCACTCGCAAACCCCTTATGACCCCCCGCTATGAAATTGGTGCAACGAACAAGGGGCTCCGCCCCTCCTCTAAACCCCCGGTTAATTAGGGGAGCTAGTCGTGGTAAGAATATAACACAACCCAACATTCTCCCACTTGTTGTTTTATTTCAACAGGGAGAGCTTTGTCACTTATCTATATCTTCAATTCCCATTATCTCTCTACACCAAGAGAACTTCTCAGAGTAAACAAATTTTTTCAATGCATTTGTAGTATTCTTCAAAGTGTCCACCTTTACCAACAACGCCTTTTTTTCTTCTATCATATCCCTCACAAAGTAATACTCAACATCAATGTGCTTTGTCTTTGAATGATAAGCAGGGTTCTTTGCCAAGAAAATGGCACTTTGGCTATCATAGTCTATCCTTATAGCTCCCTGTACTAACCCCATACTTGAACACAATCTCTGCAACCAAACTGCTTCCTCTCTCGCATGAGTGGTTGCCATGTATTCTGTCTCTGTAGTTGTGCCACTATAATTGTTTCTTACTCATCCAACTGACTGCACCTCCAAATAGATTAAACATATGCCCAGTTGTAGATCTTCTTTGATCGAGATCTCCAGCCCAATCTGCATCAACAAAGCCACAAATATCCAACACTCTATCCAATGCTGGTCTTCCTTTGTAGCACAAACCATAATCATTAGTGCCACGCAAATACTTGAAAACCTACTTCACTTTTGTTGAGTTCTCCTTCCCTGGTTTTGACATAAACCTGCTCAATACTCCCATTGCATAGGCAATGCTTGGTCCTTTATAGACCATCACATACATCAGGGTACCGACTGCACTTGCATATGGAACACAATACATGTCCTCTTCCTCTTCTTGTGCCTTGGGACACTATTCAATAGATAAATTAACACCTACAGGAACAGGAACCTTCACCAGTTCGATATCCTGCATATTAATGTCTCAACATACTTCCTCTGCTTTAACTAGAGCTTCCTCTTTGCCTGATCTCTTTTAATTTCCATTCCCAAAATATAGTTTAGAGCACCAAGATCTTTCATGTCAAATTTGGAGGACAATTTGGTCTTCAAATCCAAGATAATTTCTTTGACATTTCCAACCAACAACATATCATCCACATACAAGACCAAATAAATAACATGGTCACCAATTAATTTAAAATACACACAGTGATATTCTTTGATTCTCGTGAAGCCAAGTCCCCATATAAATGTATCAGATTTCTAATACCACATCCTTAGTGACTATTTTAATCCATACAAAGACTTCTTTACCTTGCATACCAGTTCTTTCGTACCCTTCACCACAAAACCATCAGGTTGCTTCATGTAGATCTCTTCTTCCAGATCACTGTGAAGAAATGTTGTCTTCACATCCATCTGTTCTACCTCAAAATCAAAAGCAATAATAATAGATAACAATAATCTAATAGAGGCTACCTTGGAAATATGAGAAAAAATATCAACCAATCAATTCCTCCTACCTGGGAATAACCTTTTGCTACCAACCTAGCTTTGTATTTCTCCACCCTTCCTTCTGCATTTGTCTTCTTCTTAAAAACACATTTGCCTCCAATGGGTTTCCTTACAACCAACAGATCCACCAGATCCCAAGCCTCAGTTTTGTGCAAAGATGCCATTTCATCAACCATGGCCTCTTTCTGGAGTTTTTTATCCTCTGAATCTACTTCTTCCTTCAAAGTTTTGGGATCATCATCAGTAATAGATAAAGCAAAATTTGAAGAGAAAGCAGATGGACTATACCTTTTTGGCTTCCTTCTTTCTCAAACTAATCTTCCCATAGCTGGAGTTCATGGGTCTTCATGTTCTGATTCCTCTTCTATTGTAGAGTATGATTCTTCCTCCTTTAGCTCAAGCTCTGGATTTTTAGGTTCCTTTGATTGGACTTCATGTTTAATAACATGTTTTACCTCTCTGAACACTACATCTCGGTTGTACACAACCTTCCTTGTTATTGGGTTCCAAAGTTTATAACACTTTAAACCATCCTTATACCCAAAAAGATGCAATTTTCAGATTTATTTTCCAACTTTGTTCTTTTCTCCTTTGGGACATGTACATATGCATCACATCCAAATATCCTCAGATGTGAAAGAGAGGGTTTCTTACCAGTCCATAACTCTTATGGAGTCTTATCCTCCAACACTGTTGAAGGTGATCTGTTGACTAGATAACATCAAATCTCCACCGCCTCTGCCCAGAATTCCTACCCTAACCTGACACTACTGAGCATGATTCTTCTCCTTTCGATCAATGTCTTGTTCATTCTTTATGAAACTCCATTTTCCTCATATGTGTATGCATTAGTCTTTTGTCGTCTTATACCACACTTCTTACAAAATTATTCAAATTCCTTCTAGCAAAACTCTCCACCATTATCTGTCCTCAACACCTTCATCTTCTTCTCTACCTGGTTTTACACCAGAGCCTTAAATTTTATAAACCTGTCAGAGACTTGAGATTTCTTCTTAAGGAAATATATCCATGTATTCCTTGAGAAGTCATCTATAAATGATACATAGTACATACTTATCCAATGATGGAATCTTTAGAGGTGCAAACACATCACTATGCACAAGCTCTAATATATGTTTCACCCTCTTACCACCAGAGACGAAACTCACCTAATTCTAATTCCCATATATAAAATTTTCACAGAAATCGAAATCTGGAGAGCTAGTAGTCATACCTTATACCATAACTTTACCATGAAGTATTCAAAGGCCCTTCTCTCCAATATGTCCAAGCCTTTAATGCCATAGCATGGTTTTTTCTCCAGAGACCACTAGATTTTCTACTCCACCTTTAGGAACCACAGAGCTATTGCACCCATCAACAATAGTGCTACCTTGTAGCTTGTAGAAAGTTCCAATCCAAGCTCCTCGCATCAATACCAGTGCTTCTTAAATGACCTTGCAGGTATCCTTCTCGAACAATGTTTTTACACCTGCATCATCGAACTTGCTTACAGACATTAGAGTTTTGGCTAATGCAGGAATGTCCAAAACATCTGGAAGTGTTCCAATCCTTCCACCTTGCAACTTCAACTTGACTTTTCTGCGACCAATGATTCTAGCCTTCCTATCATCCTCCAAGAAGACATCACCACCATCATATTTCTCAAACTCACAAAAACCACTCTCTATGGGGAGTGAAGTGAAAGGATGCACCTGAGTCAATCAACCATGCCTCATGATCTACATGTGTACTTGAAGAAGCCAAGTACACATCCCCAACTTCATCTGAGGTGGTTTTTGCTTATGCAGAAGGAGCATCATCAGATCCCTTTCCTTTTTCAGGAGCTCTATATTTTTAGTCCCTTTTGTATTTCCCTTCCTTTCTACATTTCCATCACACCTTTACAGGGTTTCCTAGAGATTTAGATCTCCCTATAGATTTATATCTCCCACTCAATGACTTGCTTTTGTTTCTGTTATGGGACCTTCCTTGTACAGACAAGGCATCACCATTTTGGCTCTCCATATTTTTCTGTCTCATCTCCTCTATCATTAAGGATTAGACTATTTCATCAAACTGGAGGGCAGCTACATTGCTACCTATTGCAATAACCAAAATATCCCACAAATCTGGTAAATAACACAACAAACTGATGCACTTATCTTCATTTGAAATTTCAATATAAACAGATAATAACTAACTTACCATAGTATTAAATGCAGTTAGATGCTCTGTCATCGAGTCTCCATCTTTCATCCTCAAGTTATACATATTTTTTTGTAGGAACAATTTATTCACCAAAGACTTAGATTGGTACAAAGTCCCTAACTTGTCCCACAAAGCCTTAGCCCTAGCTTCCCCTAATACATTTAGCAATACTAAATCTAAGACACACAATCGTATTGTGGTCTTTTTATTTTGATCCAGCTTCTTCCAATCTTCATCGGATACTCCTATTGGTTTAGTACCTAGATCTACTGCAATCCATTGATCTTTTTCCACCAACAGATACTCCATCTTGAGTTTCCACAACTCAAAACTCTGAACATTAAATTGCTTGATCGTTGTCTTTCCACTGCTCGCCATCTTCTTTCAGCACCAGAATAGATCCCGCAGATCTCCCACTGAACAGTGTCTACCACAGGCCCGAGCGAAACCCCTCAGCAACAAACGCATCCCCTTGAAGCTAGAACAACTCTGGTACTGAATGTAGGTTTTAACTCCACACAGAAATTACCTGCATATGAATTCTAAAACATAGAAAATAAACAATGCGAGAGAAGAACACATAAAACACATACACAAATATTCTCTCGTGGATCTCAAAAATGGGGCTACCAGCTTGATTTTTCATTATGTTCCTTTAAATGTTAAAATACATATATATACATGTCAAAGCATCCAATACCATGGAGCGAAAGCTATCGTGCCGAAAACCATGTGCAAAAACCATGTACAAAACCATAGGTAGATTCGCCCCACCTAATATAGGGTCCGAAAAAAATTCCCCGAGGAGCTGCCCTAGACTCCGTAGAGGGGGGCTAACCGCCCCCGTCAAACTCCCTATCACCCCCCCACTTCACAATCAGTGGAATAAAGGGGGGGATTTGACCCCCCATAACCCCTCGGTTAACTACGGGTGCTAGTCGTGGAAAGAATATAACACAACCCAACATTGATAATATCAAATCCATAAGCATCATCCATTCCTTTGCAACATCATCCTTGAGCCTCAAAGCTACAACTAATTTCCAACCATTTTGCCCTATTTTTCTGGGAGTTGTAACCTAAGTATTGGCGAAACAAATAACATTTTGATGTCCAAGCAATTCAATCAAGGGATCCAAAAGGGAAAATAAATTTCTTACATCTTACCAAGGACCATGCCTAATTCTAACTTTCCTTCCATCACCCACATGCTAATATATTCATTTTCTAACCAAGAGAAATGTCCTCACTAGTTCTTTCCACACATTTGAAACTATAGAATATTTGTTTAGGAGCTACAAACACTCACCCATAGAGATCTCTAGAAATTTTATTGATTTGAAAAATCGAAACCATAGGGAAGATTCCTGATTGAATCTCCATACATTCATACTAGATAAATATCTAGAAAATAAATGTATTTATTTGATTCCCCATCCTCCCATCTACTTCGTACCTACAAGATGAGGCCATTAAACAAGGGAAATACCCTTTTTATTACCACCTCCATCCCAGAGGAAATGTAAACAATATTTCCTTATCAAAGTAACCACTCCTTTAGAAACAACCACAATAGATATCTAATATGTTGTTATACTCTCCATTACTGACTTCAAAAGCATAAGATAGCCAACATGAGAGAGAAAGTGATCAGGCTAGTTAGAGCTACAAGACTCTACATTTTTCACTAGCAATAGCCAATCCAATATTTAATACTTATTTTTCTTAATATAAGTCCACAAGTATTTTAAGCCATCCTCTAAATAATTTGTAGTGAGGGGCATAGTTCACATAGTCAAAGTGATTGAGGCCTCGAAAAATCCATTTATTATCATTCATGATTTGTTAATATTGATTTTAATGCCTGTGTCTTTGCAAAGAGATCTAGAGAGTTCCTAAAGAAATAAAAAATCATTCCATTTACCAAAATGAAATTAAGGACACCATCCATAAAGAATAAATGATAGATTATAGTCGACTCAGAGATTATGATACTATGGAGAATCCCCTAGATTTAAGATCTTCCAACAATCTACTAGAGCGTTAACCATTATCAAGAAAAGATGGGGAGAAAGGGAAAAACTTTGTTTTATCTCTCTAGAATCTTAGACAAATCTCGAAGGGGATCCATTGATCAACATAAGAAATTAAATATATTAAATGACCCTCATATACAATTGTAAAATTATAGAGAAAAACTCATCTGAATAAGAACCAACTAAAGAAAGGTCAAATCCAATTTATCATAAGCCTTGGAATGATCAAGTTTGAAGATTGCTACCATCAAATTTGACACTTTGATAGAATCAAAAAACTCTTGTGATAGGATAATGACATCGTGAATACTCATATTTTGAAGGAAGCTAAATTTCTCCTTACAGATGAGAGAGTTGAGGATTAATTTCAATATTCTTGCAATAATATTTGATATGAATTTATAAATGAGATTTATTCAAGCAATATGTATGTAATCTATGAACGATGTACCTTCATAATAATTTAGAATGAGACATAATACTATGGAATTGAAGAAACCCAAAAACTTACAAGAAACTTGTGACTCTTGAATAACTAAGAGTAAATTATCCTTGATCAAACCATAAAAAGCCATATAGAATTCCATTGAAAGGCCATTAGGACCCAAAGGCCTCATTTTATACATATATTTGAGTGTCTCTTATACTTTCTTCTCAGATACTTCCTCTAGTAGAATATCATTCATATTTCTAGTGACCACATTAGGAAATTTTGTGACAACTTGGAGAATTTCCTGAATGGGGTAACCTTGAGGGGCTTTGAAAAAAGCATTAAAATATTAAACCACTTATTCTATATTGTCATTGAAGGAAAGGAGAGAAGTCCCCTTCGAGGCGATTATAATCCAAAAATTGTTTCCCTGCTTCTTTGAGTTCACATATTGATGAAAAAGTTTAAAAATATTGTCTCCAAAATAAAGCCAAATGGTCCTGCATTTCAACCACCATCAATTATCTTCTTACGAAAGTAAATAATAATTTTTGGACTACAAGGCCTTAAGAGTATCCAAAAAATCATTTGTGAGAGGGGAATTCTCCACCAAATATTATATTTCAAACATCATGTTCTTCACTTCAGCAAGTCCATCCTGTTTTTTGGAATAATACTCCATATCCCAAGCCTTGGAGACCTATTTAACATTGGCCAACTCCCCCCACCCCACCACCAGGCTAACCAAAATAAAGAAGTATGGGTTTGTGATCCAATAAACCTCCAATGTCCATTAATAATTTTAAATAGAGACCAAATATCATAAAATATTTAGAGTCCCAAAATCCATCTAGCATCCTAACGACTGATTCAACCCTAGAATGGCATTTTCAGCATGTTGGATGAATTTTAATGAGCTCCAAATCCACTAGGTGATTATTAACTAGATACTCTACAAAAAAACAACATTTAAGGTCCATACAATTCCTTTCTCCCAAAACGTTTTTGATGGAGAAGGCGAAATTTACATCCCCTCTGATACTTGTGTATGAGTCTGCAAGAGCCCTTGCCTTTGCCTAATCGAGCCAAATAGTCTCACGATTAGAATGAAAGCCATACACATTGAGAATGGACAAGGGAAAGGCAAAATAATTGAGGTTCAAGTTGGATAAGATGTTAGAGGATAAGTGGGAAGAATAAATGGCTTTACACTCTATGCTCCAACCACTAAGCAAGATTTTTGAAATACCGTCCAAATCTAAATGGCAAAACAACAAATTTTGTAGTAACCACTCAAACAAGGATCTTGTTCTCTATCTAGAGAACAATGTTTCCTATAGCATGATGATACATGGCTTATTTGATGAAAATTCCTTCTTGAGGGCTAGCCTTTTATAGGAACACCCAATACCTCTCGAATTAAAAGAGCTAATGATATAATTCACCATTAGGCAGGGTTATGTGTTCTCTAAGGGCCCTTGAAATGGAATATTATTTCCCTTTTATAATTGCCAACTTGGTCTACTCCCAAGAATTATGTAAGATGTATTTCCTGCCTATTTTGTTTGCCAAGGGAAATTCCAATGCGAAACCACCACAAAGTAGAGGAATTTCCCTTAACTTTTACCCTAGGAATAGAGCATATTTTTTTTATCTTCTTGGGCACATGCAGAGGAGTATGAGTGTAGAAGGCTTGTTAAGGTGAATAAAGGGAACCTTGAGGTAGAAATATTCAGATGGGCATGAATAAGATGGACATGCGAATAATAGAAACTAGTAGGGATATGCAACCCATCACAAAGGGAAAAGGAGGAAGTTCTCACACAATAAAATGAAGGAATTGAGTTTGAAGGAGGGTTAGCAAAAAAATAAACCATATCTATCAAAGGGAATCCATATAAACACATATCTAATGGAGAATAATTTGGCACCACAATGTGTGATAGATATTTGGAATAAGACACAAATGCAACATCTCCATGAATATCTATAGACAACTTATGAGGGGTGTAATCCAACCTAAAGGGACCTACAGCCAAAACATTTCACTGAATATGCCCAAATTCATGGCATCTAAAACAACTAAAAGGGAGCTTGTAGTAATAATCCTTTTGATGCCATAAAAAACCATCGATAACTTTCTCCAAATCTACCACTATGCGACACCTTAAACTGACATCAATTTGAATCCATCCAATCGGTCGATCTTCCCTACCTTCTGATCTTTCTTCAACATGAAAAATGAACCAAAATTGTTTCCAAGGTATTTAAAGATATCCAAACACCAAAAACGTAGTGGAACCAAAGGAAAATGGAGAAAAACCTAAGGTCATTGATGAGCTCCTTGACATGGTTGAAGGCAATAGTCTACGGTTTTATAAGCATGCCATGTTTGTCCTAATTATAGCATTAGGATTGAATCTAAGCACAGTTCATTGTAAAGTGAAATAAAAAAGAGATCGAACCCCTAATTAGAATATGAAATGTGGATAGATACCCAAGGATATGATCCTAGAAACTAGCAACATGTGATTGAAGCAATGAGGCCTTGAAATATTTCATCCTAAATCTGCCGACCAAGGTTTCCATGATGAAATCCATAATGTGCTCAATATCTATATCCATTCCAATGACAATACTCACTAGATCATAGCACATACATATACATTTTCCCTTACTATTGGAGTGTTTCCTTCTTAAAGGTATACAAAAAGAAACCAATTTGGGCTATGGATGACAAAGAACCCTAACAATAAAAATGGTTGTCAAACATTGTAGATCTGCAGAAAATGATAGAAAAAAAAACCTGCTAAATCCCTGATCTATGCAACATACATAGTTAAACAACAAATTGGAATAGTGAAATAAGCACAAATAACTCCAATAATCCAATGGAAACTAGATATATAAAGAATATATTTTATTAAACAACATTTGTGAAGGGAGCAATTAATGTTATGAGTCACCCTCTATTGGATGGGTTATTGGCTATCATCAATTTCTTCATATGTTATAGATTCTCTCTCCTCTATAATGTGTAAAACCTAGCAAATAAAATGTTTGAGCTCAATGAGAACTCAAATGAAAAACAAGATGTTGTGCTAGAGTGATAATAATCAGAGATGCAATAGTGAGCGCAACAATGAAAATAATCGAAAGTGAAGAATGAATGTAAAACCCTTATATTTATAACAAAATATTAGGCTATTCTTGAATAATGGGAAATAATAAAATATTATTAACCAAATTCTAGAATCAACCATTTGGAATATTTTATTATATTTAGTTGGAGTGAAAAAGTATTTAAACTTTATTTAGAAATAATAAATAAATAAATAATTTGTTTATCATCTCAACAAATATAGTTAAGGAATAATAAACAAATACTAATTTATTTAATTATTCCTAAGGGATCTGGTCAAACTTGACAAGGAATAATAACTAATTAGTGATTAATTAATTATTCCTAGAAAAAATAAGATAATTAATGATTTATCTATTTATTTCTCATAATTGGGCCAAAAGTGACAAGGAATATCAATTAAACAATGGTTTAATTAATTATTCCTTAGAGATGATTAAATAATTAGTGATTTATTTAATTATTCTTCATGGGTTCAATTATAAATGACTTAAGAAATGTAGTTTATTAATTAATTTCTCACACGAAAGGCAATTTTACCATGATAAAATTGGTCGTACATAGTTTACTTCGATCCATATAGTAAATTATGCTAGATGGTCATTTTTTTGTGATAACATATTGCCCCCAATTATATGAGTGTTAGGAGAAAAACATATGACTGAAGTACATTGTAAGGACACAATCACTAGACAACGTAGTGGAGTCAGAGAAAGAGAGAGAGAGAGACCAATAGAGCTGAAGCGAAAGAGGATTGTGACAGAGGGGGTGAGGCCAGTGAAAGTTTTATTTTATCTTGTGGTACCGGATCTTAGTGAGGTGGGGGAGGCATACCTATACCCATCGAGATAACTTATTTCAAAAATAATTCAGCACCCAAAAACATGAAAATAAGTAATAAAATACATTATGAATGGTAGAGGACATGTTGGCATAAATGAGCTAGAAAATAATACAATGTGTCCCATATACATAATGTGCTTGGAAAAACTAAGAACCAGGAATGAATACAGTAACATCTCAATACATGAGATACAATGGCCCTTCCCTCAAAAAAATGGGTGGGAAGGAGGGTGGAACAACCAAAAAAGTTACAGGAAAGGGATCTGCAAACTAAATGCATCATCTGAAGGAGACATGCATGTTGTGAGGGCTGCAAGTGGAAGGAACCCAAATTTATCGAACTGCATTTGAGGCTGTAGCGTAATATGAATTCATCTGAGCATGTAGGGAGCTAGCTAAATGGCCACCACCTCATGAGGTTTGAAACATCGCACACACACCTGGGAATCACTCATACAATTTGTTGCATCACTAGACCATCATGTGTATGAATTACGAACATGAAACAATTAAGTCAAAGGGAAATGATGATTCGCTTTGCTTGATCCAAGGGATCGAACAAGAGTGGAAGCTCGAACTAGGATACACCACCCTCTAGGCCATTCTTCTTGAATAGATGTGCTGATTTCGAAAGAATAGGGCCCGCCACAGGTGAGGGAATGAGGATTCTCAACTAAGGCATAAGGGAAATAGTAATGTGACTCATGGACTACACTAGGGAAAATTTATGGGGAAAATGAGACTGAGGAAAAAACAAACAGCTTCCCTTGTAAGAGCATAAAGTTCATGGTTTACCTGGTAGCGACTAACTCGACTCTGGATGGGATGGTGGAAAGTATGACTGAAGGCCAAAAAGGAAAACACGAGATGAATGGTATGCAAATATGGATAAAATAGTGTGCTATGATACAGTTGGACATGAAAGAGACTCTATGGATGCAAATGTGACTCATCACAGATGCTTTGAACAAGGGTGAGTCGATGATGCTGCAACATAGAATAGGCTCGGTGGGGACTACGAAAACATGAAAAAATGATGGTTTCCCATGACAAAAATCAACACATGAGATGAAAAGAACC
The DNA here is from genome assembly GCA_000404065.3 of Pinus taeda. NCBI lineage: Eukaryota > Viridiplantae > Streptophyta > Pinopsida > Pinales > Pinaceae > Pinus > Pinus taeda. The sequence continues at coordinate 21,964 of APFE031212478.1, read as the reverse complement.
AAGGGAAGGTGGTCCCCAAAGTACACGCGTTGCATATCAAGAAATTTGATTTTAAGAGGCGGCGAAGTGACCCTTCATGGAAAAATGGCTTCTAGGTGAAGTTTCGAGTCATCAAAAACTAAGAAAGACCCATTATAGTACTCGATGAGTACTTTCCAATGGTGTTGATAGTTCATCAAAATGAGCTACGGTTTGGGGCAATGTGCAACAAAAAAACTTTGGGTTTTCCTATAAAAGGATATTTTCCAATTTGAGAGGAGGAGAAGGCCCTAAATCTTATAGAGACCGTAGCATAAAAGCTGACCATCAGAATCAAGGTCTACGAATTTTATGAAAGTGGCATTACTTGTCTAATGATGGCCTTGATGTCTCTCGGAATGATGGTTCATGGGGAAGAATTAAGGGAAGAGGAAAACGAGAATGAACAACTAGAGGAGGTCTAGAATCATCCTCACCAACTAAGTCAGACAGGGGGACTATGTGTTAAAGGTGGTATGACATAGAGTAGAATATTTGAAGATATGGTATCAAATTTCTATGATATGCAATGTCAATATGGCTCGCCAGATAGGCTAGTAGGACAAACTATCCAAGGAATGGGAGGATAATCGACCACACCTAGAACCGATGGTGATTTAGGCTGAGACTTATGTTAATGAATTTGAGAATATGGCCATAGGAAAACCATCATGCCCCTAAGCATGGGATACTGTCAGAAAGCATATGTGATGGAGGGGACTGATCTGGTATACAATGGTTGGAATGATGCCCCATTACAGGAGGAGTTTGTGGAGCACCATTGTGTTCTGAGTGCTCGAATAAAGGGATTCAAGCATTTCGGCCCAACTTGTCATGAGATCCTCCAAAGAATGATAAGGAGATGTAGCGGCCTATGTTTCCCCCACTATGCTAGGAGTGTACCAGATGTATTTATATTGGGGAGAAAGCTTCTAGGTTTGCAAATATGGTGAGAAGTACGCACAATGGTTGATATCATCGCAAGGGTAATCAGGGGTTACATAGATTCCATGATTTCCTCATCAGAATGGAAGATGGGAAGATAGAAGGAAGAATGGATAAATTACATGGTGACGGTAACTGGTGCATCATCATGAGAAAGGAGTTTCACATAAGCATCATCTAAAATGGTAGATGACGAGCTAGTAGATGGAGAATCTACTGATGTTGGGAACTGGGTTTCCAACGAAAGAGGTTCGATAGAAGTGCACGCAGAAACCTCAGAAATGTTTTCCTGCGAGGATCTGAAGGATGATGATAGGTAAAGGATATGGATCATGTGCTCTGTCATTTGAGCATCATGGGGATGGATCACGATGGTGGGACAAGAGGCCCTTTGTTTTGGTGTACTAGTGGTACCAAAATCCATAAGTAGAGGAGTGGGTGATCTACTACTAGTGGCCTCATATTCGTAAAGAGCTTGAAAGTAATCACAAAATTCATCAAGATGAGGGAAACAATGGGAATATTGACCATAATGATTGCACAAGGCATAAGGGTGATTTGTGCACAACGTTCTGAGTTTCTTGGCTGGTCCAGGTAAGGTAACTTGGACCTCAGGGATATTTGAATCATGTTACGTTTCATGAACCAAAGGTTTGAGTTGAGGAATTTCAAGAGAGTTATTGGGGGAATTCCCAAAAACCTCACACAAAGCTCATAGATGTGTTAGCTTTTGAGCTTTTGGGGTCAGAGGAGCTTCGCGAGCCTTGTCCTTAGGTTCTTTCCTCAATATGCTTTCGCAACAGGAGTGGGTTACTATTGAGTCTGCGGTGGAACTTGAGCAGTGACAAGGGTTGTAGGGACCGTTAAAGTGGGGTCAAAGCATGATAGGGTATGATATGATGAGGCAGAGTTCTTTCTAGGGGATCAATGTACCAGACTGGGATCCCTAAGGTCATATTAGGGAGAATCAATGAAGCCATGATAAGGACAAAACATATTCCAGGAGGAGGAAACAAGAAAGGTATCAATCTTGCAGGATAATTTCCTGGTGAAACAACTCCTCGATGGTTAAGACTTGGAGGAATAGTTCCTGGTGGGAACAAAGGAGAGGCACCCACATAAGGAGGAGCTCCTTGTGGGGTGACCTAGATGGCTTAGTTGAGATGGTAATAGTAGGGTGCTGAGGAGCTGGTTGTTCATCAGATGTACCAAACTACTTTTGAGTAGCCTATGATTCTTGTAATATTTAAACACTCAAAGAGCTAGGCTCAAAGATAGGAGGGGGAGGACTCAGGAAAGCACCTAATAATGAGGAATATTTATAGACTCGAGGTGAAACATCGGTGAGAGGGGTAGAAGACTACTTGTCAGACATCGGCGAGATAATGGACTCAGGGGAGGTTAAGGATGACAACTTGTAGTATGTCAACTAATCAATAGTGATGATCTTCCCTTCATGGGGAAGCACATCTTGCGGAAAACAGCAGACACAATAGCTAACATGGCGTATGTGTAACTATGACCCAATAAAATTTTTTAATCTAGAGAGGCATCAATAACCTCAATGTCTAGATGAACAGTCTTGCCGCAAGAGTCAGTAGACAATTGCGATACATGTCGAGAGGCTGGGAGGAGTGATGTCCCAAGCACACAAAGTGATAGTGGATGGGGAAATTTTAGGTGATTTGAGTTGCCTCTAAACGGTAGGGGACAACACACAGGTGGATGGACCTTCATCAATAATGAATCGGGAGATTATGGCATTACGGACACTGACTAGTATCTGGAAAGCAATGTATGGAGGTAAAATAGGATTTTTAGACATACCAACCCGGAAGACAATCAAATGATCGTCTGAAGGATCTACTGTGCCCAAAGAAATTAGTATAGATTTCTTTTGAGGTGGGCATGACTGGAGGACTTCTAGCATCGACGTGGCTGGAGGGGATCATGCCATGTCATCTACTACAATTTATGTATGGGAAACTTAGTTATAAGTCGTGTTATCATGTAATGGTCCCTTGGTTATATTAGGATTGAACAAAACTTTAGCTTGAGGGATCTGTAGCGGACCATTTGGTGTCGTAACGGGATCAACAAATTCTTTGGTTTTCGCCTTAGTAGTGGATGAAGTGTATGGCTTCTTATATTTATGCAATCAAGTTTGCAAGTTGATATTAGAGGTATTGTCCTCGTCAAAATTCATCATGAGGATTTGGTAGTCACCAGGTCCAGAAGGTTGGGGAGGGTGCGCTGCTTGACCATGCTGAGGTTGAGCAACAAAATATACTTGTTGAGGGAAAGGATTTGTGAGCACGACTGACAGAGATGGCATAGGATTTTGAGGAAGTTGCTGCATGGGTGATTAACCTCTAGAAGTTTCTTAGGCTTCCCACATTTTGCACATCTGGGGTAAGAGTGGACCCTCATGAGTATAATGGCCATGTACACCACAACATGCATAAGGCTTGTTCATACGAATATCCTTTTCTTTCTTGGGTTGGTCACCCTATTGTTGGTTGTTGGTGTTAGCTGGTTCTCATGGGGTTCATTAGGTTGATTACCTTAATTACTCTGGCTACCCTTGTTACCCTTCCCCTTATTATTTATCTTCAAATTTTGGGGATTGATGGCACTCTACTGTGCAAACACTTGACCTTGGGGGGGTAGTAGCTATAGGCGATGAGGATGCATGGGAGGATGTAGTGCTAACGCCTTAGGGGCTGAAGCGCTCGGTAGTGCATAGGTATAAGATGCTGAAGGGGAAATGCTCTGGTAGATAGGTTGAGGACTAGCTGGCCCTAACATTTGCTAATGTGTTTGGGTAAATGCATCAGAGGTGCTTTGTCCTAAATATAATTTATTGGGAGGAGGGGCATAAGCATTGGAGGAATTAATGCCCCCTTAATGATAGCCATAACTCTATTGAGTATATAGTGAAGGATGTGAAATATCTTGAACGGTATCATTGGCGGTGTGTGATACCCCCAGTGCATTGGCACCACCAGGACGAGGGAGGTCTAGTATAACGGTGTAGACATAACTGGATTGAGTGTAAATCAAGTCATATCTCAGAGTAGTCTGGAGAGCTTCTTCCTCTATCTGAGGAAAGTGAGACACGACATCTTTGGCAGTATGCACTAAAAGAGTCATAAGAAACAAATCAAGGTAGAGACAATCTTCGAAGGGTGGAGCATGACACATGCTCCTCCTTCTACACTATTCCTAGACATGATCCGAAAGATGGGTTGTAGAGGACTGATGAAATGCAATCAAGAGCTCCATGTTAGTGTTGTATCAGAGAGATAACTAAAGGTATGAAAGGAATGATTTAGCAAGTGTCATGAAAGTGGAATGAGAGGCAATGGGCTGGTCGACATATCACTTCTTGACATCTCCAGTGAGAGTGCTTTGGAACAACCGAAGTTGAATAGAATCATCGGTGATGGTGTTGGATGAGCACCACATATCGAAGGAGCAGATGTGATTGGTGGGGTCCTATCCAGAATTACCCTCAAAATTAGAAATGTCAGAGGGAAGATTAGTCGGCATAGCTGGCCAACCAGCATTGTGGTGTATAGGTTCATTAGTCAACTGGCTAAAATTTGGGAGGCTTAACATAGCCATGAAAGGTAGCATTTGAGCTACCCAAATAGTTCCTATAATGCTTTTGCTATATGTGACTACCGAGGTAGAACTAGAGCCAACACCAGGTTAGTTTCCTGCACTTGTAGTGGATTTTCACATCATGAAAATATTCGATCAAGGAGGCTCAGAATCAGATGGGGAATGAGATGAACCAAAAGAAGAGTCGGTATGGGGACTTGGGGGACGATTAACTGGAACCTGTTGAAAATGGTGACAAGAAATTGATAAAAATAGGAGTGCTAAAAATAGCACTGCTAAAAATAGCAGTTTGGGTACCAGTGCTGGATTGGGCAACAGGGAATGAAAAATGGAAGTGCTAAAAATAGAAGTTCTATTTCTAGTAGTTCAATGTGGATTCTTATTTTAGTCAGTCCCTGGACTAGAAATAGAAAGTAAAATTTGAATTTAATATTAACAATAGTTGTAAATTAATTAATTAATTCAATTTGAGTTAATTAGTTAAGGAATTATGAACTTGAAGTCTATGTGAGGACATGAAAAAGTTTCTCCTTTGATTGAGGGATTTAACCATCAGTTAAAGGATGAGGATGAGTTGTAACTATGAATTGTATTTAGTTGGCCCAGTTAATTGAGTCAAGTCCAGTTAGATTAATTTAACAAGTTTTTAAATTAATGAGATTCAGTTTGTTAATGCTTGCATGCATGTAACAACTAGTATGATCAAATAACTAAAGATTCACTCATGGATAACTCATGCATGTTAGTTCAGATAGAGACCCAGTTGAGATCAGGTGGAGGGACAGTGTACTATCTGTTTCTAGGATATTCCTTGTGAATATTCCTTGCATGCAAAAGGAATATTATTCCTTATGGATTGCATAGTTGGACCTGAGGTTACAGTAGGTATGATGTGGCCAATTCACACATGTTATGACATTGGACCCCATTCAAAATGGTGCAAGGAAATAGGAGCTTGGTGGACTTGTGTAGCCTATATAGTTGGTGGGTTCTAGTATTGAAGCAATGATGCTGCAACTCCTGGGACTCCCTTCTTTACTTTTATCAATCTGGTAGTTCGTAACAAACTTGGAAGCGACGATGTTGTATTCACAAGTACTAGCTCTTACTGTAGGTTGTCACTTGATCAGCTGGCACAAGCTCGCTAGGAGCTTAAGCCAACTTATATGAGTTATTAGAAGAATATTTTAACTGTGATGGATGAAAGCTAACTCAAAAGAGACTAGTCTACTGATGAGCCCCAAAATTGGTAACAATTTGGGCTCATTTGGCCTCATTTTCATTGTTCAGCCCTTGTTCAAATCCATCATTTTCTATAGTTTATGCATTATTTCTAGTATGTTTGTGTCTTTGGTACGAATAAGGGAAGTTACTTTTCCTAGGTGGTTAACATGTGTCTATTTTAGGTTTTTTGACGTATTGGAGAAAAGTCAAAGCAATCATGAGCTATAAGGTAGCCAAGCCTAAAATGAGGACTTGAAGGAGGGATGTCCATGGCATTCAATGACGCTTCCTCGGGATTCTCACCTTCAGCTCCGAGCTCCAAAGACCACCGAGCCGAATCTAGAAGGTAGCTAATCAGCATTTAGAAAGGGGTTATTCGACTCACAGTTTGACAACCGAGTTCCACGGATTGAGGAGGCTAGCTAGGTCCCTCGTTATCTATAAATGTTGAGGCCTCAGCCTTCGTAAAAAGACTTTTGAACCTATTGTGTACTTTGTAATCCAGTGCTGCAGCAACTCTATTTTCGTGTAGCCATTTCTGGCAAAACTGTTATGACTCTTTTTGAATAATGATAAGTAGTTTGGTTTCCTAACAAGTCTGAGTTTTTTTATAGGAGCCAAAGCTCTCAGGGTTGGGCCCAACCTGAGAGCCTAGGACCTCCTTTCTGTACCATTGTGTTTCTTTACGTGTCACTATTTTTTTCTCTCTTTTATGCATTTGAACACCTTGCTCTTAAGTAGATTTTGTTATGATGCTGGAATAGATCACTGTTTATGAATGGTTTTGGTTTAGATGTTTTGATAGAATAATAACAACAAATATCTCCAAGAAAAAGAGACAACTACAGTCCTGGTTTCACCTCGGCCTTATTGGGTTTGGGGCTGGAATTGAGGAAAACAGTGCTGCCTTACAAAAACACTAGTTTGCTACTTATGCAATCTTTTAGTGTGCTTGTTTAATTGTAGAGATTAGTCATGGGGTTGGACATCTGAGATGTTTCCTTACATAGATGGTGTACCAGGTTTTCTTCCCAAATAAAGTTACTGCTCATTTGTGTTGATTGATGGATAGAATAGATTAGTCTAGGATTTGATCATTTGCAGGTTTGTATAGAATTGGTCAAGGTCCACCGTGCAGGGTATTCTCCTCCTTCATCCATCCTCCTAAAGCATCATCTAAGCCTCTTGTTCTGTGTCATAGCTAAGCTTCCTTTTTCCTCATCTATCCTTTGTGTCTACGAAGCCTTACCTTCTTGCTCATCATTGCCTTAGTCATCTCCAAGCCAAGTCAGCCTTCCACCAAACCTCCCACTAGTCCTCAGGCCATGTTTAGACCCCTATCCTACCTTAGATTCATTCATGCACCTTCCCTCACACACCCACCTCCTAAAAACCGACTTCCAAGTTTCCTGTAGAAATTCTGAAGTTTCCTGTAGAAACTTTGAAGTTTCTTGTAGAACCCCTGCAGACTTCCTGTAGAGGCTCACAAGTAAGGTTTTCTGATAGCCAACCCTTGTGAGACTCTGGGGAAGAGTGCTAGGGCCCCCTTAGACCCTCTCTGAGCCTCCCCAACTGCTTCCAAGCATTCCTCTTCCTTGGTCCACTCCTACACAGTGAAGCACAATTCAAGTATATGCATGTGAAAATCGACACTTAATCAAGAAAATACAAAAAGATACTCTCTAGAACAAAAGTAGACTAAGACATGTGCATTTTCAGTTTTTGAAGTCAATGGAATCTCATTCAGCAGTCTGCATTCTCATTATTGCATCAATAGAACTCGCTGGTAGAATTAGGGTTTGCTAGGGTTTGCATTCCTCTTTTGCTTACAGTTTCTTTCCGCAAGTAGATTAGCTCCCCTTTGAGTTAGCTTTCATCCATCATTTACAAGCTTCATCTAAGAGCTTATAGAAGTTGGCTAAAGCCCTGGCGGACTTGTTCCAGCTGACCAAGTGACAGCTGCGACAAGAGCTACTACTTGTGCATACAGCACCATCGCTTCCAAGTTTGTTACGAACAACCGGATTGATAAAAGTAAAGAAGGGAGTCCCAGGAGTTGCAGCATTATTGCTGCAATACTGGAGCCCACCATCTTTTTGGCGCCATTGCCAGGGAAGCGTCAGAGTATTGGTGATTGTTGCTATTCTTCTATTTTTCCACTACAAACTTCTGCTAAGTAGTTTATTTCGTTTCCATTCTGCAATTTCATTCCTGCAAAAGTAGAGTAGACATTTCTTGCTTTCCTAGATTATCCTTCAAATTCCGCAATTTCAATTCTACAAGCATAGATTAGAATTTCAATTTTGCTTTCATAGATTAGCATTTCAATTCCGCATTTTCCTTTCAGTAAGATAGTTAGTTGCAGTTCAACCTATTTTAGTTTTGCAGGTACAAAAGAAAAAAAAATACAAAAGCAAGAAAAAGTCTTTCCATTTCATGCCTCGTAGGAACAGAGATAAGACCGGCAAATTCTTACCCAACACCCCCACCACATCACTGAGTCAACTTTCTCTCTTCTCTGGTGACAGTGAGCCAAAAGAACCTATAGCTGAACCTCCTGAGATATACGAAGATCCTATAGCGGAAGAAGAGTTAGAAACCATTCCATCTACAGCCATGGCTGAAAACCGAAATGGGAGAAGAGAAGATGAGAGAATAGAGGGTGCCTTTGCCATTCGAGAGACCAATGGAGACATGAAGATGAAAAACATAAGTCCCTCCGCGCTACCTCATTTCCATGGTCTGACTTC
>APFE031212478.1:0-13390 GCA_000404065.3 Pinus taeda | reverse complement strand
CTTCCAAGCATTCCTCTTCCTTGGTCCACTCCTGCACAGTGAAGCACAGTTCAAGTATACGCATGTGAAAATCGACACTTAATCAAGAAAATACAAAAAGATACTCTCTAGAACAAAAGTAGACTAAGACATGTGCATTTTCCCTTTTTGAAGTCAATGGCATCTCATTCAGCAGTCTGCATTCTCATTATTGCATCAATAGAACTCGCTGGTAGAATTAGGGTTTGCTAGGGTTTGCATTCCTCTTTTTCTTACAGTTTCTTTCCGCAAGTAGATTAGCTCCCCTTTGAGTTAGCTTTCATCCATCATTTACAAGCTTCATCTAAGAGCTTATAGAAGTTGGCTAAAGCCCTGGCGGACTTGTTCCAGCTGACCAAGTGACAGCTGCGACAAGAGCTACTACTTGTGCATACAGCACCATCGCTTCCAAGTTTGTTACGAACAACCGGATTGATAAAAGTAAAGAAGGGAGTCCCAGGAGTTGCAGCATTATTGCTGCAATACTGGAGCCCATCATCTTTTTGGTGCCATTGCCGGGGAAGTGTCAGAGTATTGGTGATTTTTGCTATTCTTCTATTTTTCCACTACAAAATTCTGCTAAGTAGTTTATTTCGTTTCCATTCTGCAATTTCATTCCTACAAATGTAGAGTAGACATTTCTTGCTTTCCTAGATTAGCCTTCAAATTCCGCAATTTCAATTCTGCAAGCATAGATTAGAATTTCAATTATGCTTTCATAGATTAGCATTTCAATTCCGCATTTTCCTTTCAGTAAGATAATTAGTTGCAGTTCAACCTATTTTAGTTTTGCAGGTACAAAAGAAAAAAATACAAAAGCAAGAAAAAGTATTTCCATTTCATGCCTCGTACGAACAGAGATAATACCGGCAAATTCTTACCCAACACCCTCACCACATCACTGAGTCAACTTTCTCTCTTCTGTGGTGACAGTGAGCCAGAAGAACCTATAGCTGAACCTCCTGAGATATACGAAGATCCTATAGCGGAAGAAGAGTTAGAAACCATTCCATTTGCAGCCATGGCTGAAAAACCGAAACAGGAGAAGAGAAGATGAGAGAATAGAGGGTGCCTTTCCCATTCGAGAGACCAATGGAGACATGAAGATGAAAAACATAAGTCCCTCCGTGATACCTCATTTCCATGGTCTGACTTCTGAGGAACCTGATACCTTCCTGTTTGAGTTTGTTGTCCTTTGTAGAACTTATGACTATGCTGAGGATGAGCAAAAGCTGAAACTCTTTCCCTCTACCCTCAAGGATGCAGCATTACGCTGGTTCATGGGGTTACTTGGAAACAATATCACCACTTGGGCTCAGATGCAACAAGCCTTCAACACCAAGTACAGAGACTACTGTAGGTCCAAAGAAACTAAGGCGGAAATCTTTCGGATGACCATGGGCAGTGACGAATCTTTGGAAGACTATGAGGAGAGGTTTCAACTCAGTTACAAACGAGGTAGGTGCACACTTGACCCGGAATATCTGAAGTTGGTTCTGCTCCGAGGAGTCCCTGAAGACCTTTTGGACACCCTTGACCTGCTGGCTGGAGGAGATATCTACCAACTACCTTATGAGGACATAAAGACCATGTTTAGAAACCATTTTAGGGCAGCCCGGAAGAAAGGTAGGGGGAGTCATCTCTCAGCTAACACCTCCCTCTCCAAGCATGAGTTTGCTAACCAGATGGAAGATCTTAAGAGTGAAATGAGACATACCATTGCCATGCAACTTGTTACCTTCAGAATTCAGCAAAAGAAGGAAGAGGTTGAGAGGGCCTTCGCCATTTTTTGTCCTAGATGCACAAGGAAACACCCCAAGAATGATTGCCCACTACACTCAGTAGAGGTATGTTTCGTGTGTGAGGAAGACCATCCCACCAACCAATGCCCTACCTTGTCTAGATTTAAAGCCATGTACCTAGGGACCGAGGTGGCTACTGAACCTCTCTACTTCCTCAATCAAAGGAGGCCTCATGGACGCAGGCCTTATCAGCAGGGAATGCAAGGGACACCCCAAGCTTACTACCACCCCAACCAACCTGCCCATATGCCTTCTTGGGGCCCCCCTGCTCATCCTTCATGGTCCGCACCTCCTCCATGGTCTTATCCATCTCCATACCAAACTCAACCGCCCTCTCACTCGTCTCACTCTCATGCCCAGCCACAACCTCAGTGGAATGCACCTCAACTGGGGTGGAGGCCCCAATACAACACTCCTCCTGCCATCCTGCCTCCACCACCAACTCAATCCCAACCATTACCTCCTGCTCCTCCAAGACAACCCTAGATGCCTGCTCAACCGAACCTGAACCCCAACAATAGACAGGCCCAAGAGGTATATACTGGGGAGACATCATGCCCTACCAATGCTGTGGAGATCCAGGAGATCAACCTGCGATCTAGGAAAGTCCTTCCAGAGTTCCAACCTCCTCCCTTAGAGGAGGAGGAAGAGAAACAAGAAAGTGAACCCCAAGCCATTCCACCCTTTCTTGAGTGACTCACAGCAACCACACAGCCCAACCCAGAGGAGGATGAGCTTCTGGGAGAACTTAAGCACTTGTGTGTGAAAATTCCACTTCTCCAGGCCATCAAAGATGTACCAATTTACAAAAAATTGATTAAAGAGAAGTGTTTCAGGCACCCAGGTAGGCGAAAGAAATACGCCTCGACCATCAATGTCATAGGACAACTGTCTGACCTCATGGTGGGGCAAGTAATCTGTCCAAAGTATTTGGACCCTGGAAGTCTTGTAGTTGATGTCCACATCAATGGCACCATCATACCCCACACTCTGATTGATTTAGGGGATGCCATCAATGTGATGACCAGGGACACCATGCTTAAGCTCAATCTTCAGAGTGCTCTAAGGAAGACTTCGACAGTGCTGCAATTTGCAGATCGCTCCACCGTGACTCCCGAAGGGATTGTGGAGGATGTCTTGGTATCTGTAGACTCATGGGAGTACCCTGCAGACTTTTTGGTCCTCCAGCCTAAGGCAAAACTCACAGGTTATCCTCTCATTTTGGGAAGGCCTTGGCTGGCCACTGCAGATGCTTATATCAGCTGTCGAGCGGGAAGCATGACCATAAAAAATGGGCCTATGTCCAAGCAGCTGGTCCTATATCCTCCTGCCCAACCTTCGATAGAACATGACTTACCCCTCTGGTTGGAAGAAGGAGAAGAGGATGAGGTCTACTCTACATCATTATGCACAGTAGAGGCCACCAAGCGAGGTCCTCCAACCGAGGATGATTTGATCGAAAGCTTAATCCAAAATCCTCCCCCTAGTGGGCTATCCTTGGAAGAGTTGGTGGAATACACCCAGGCCAATGCCTTAGTAGACCTAAATGCCACTAATCCGACCAACACCAGAGTTAAAAAGGTGGAGTTTGGCCCTAAGAAAACCTTGAAGATAAGCTCCTCTCTCTCTCCCTCTCAAGAAAAGGAGTTGTGCAGTCTCCTGACCCGCCATGTGGGGGCCTTTGCTTGGAGCTACAAGGAAATGAAGGGAATCCATCCCTCAGTCTGTACTCATCATATTTATATCAAGGAGGAATGTAAACCAGTTAGGAAACCCCAGAGGAGGATGAACCCAGCCCTTAAGGACATTGTTAAAGAAGAGGTGCAAAAACTGTTGGATGCGGAATTCATCTACCCCATCTCGGATAGTGAATGGGTTTCCCCTCTAGTGTTGGTGCCCAAGAAAAATATAAAATGGAGAATTTGTGTGGACTACATGGAGTTGAAAAAAGCCACCAAGAAAGACTACTTCCCTTTACCTTTCATAGATCAAGTGCTGGATGGTCTGGCAGGAAAGAGATTTTTCTCCTTCCTAGATGGGTTCAGTGGGTACAACCAGATTCAAATCAGCACGGAAGACCAAGATAAGACCACTTTCACTTGTCCATGGGGTACCTTTGCCTACCATGTCCTACCCTTCGGCCTATGTAATGCCCCTGCCACGTTCCAGAGGGCTGTGTTAAGCATCTTTGCAGAGTTGGTCCATGATTCGGTAGAAATTTATATGGATGACTTTACTCCTTACGGGTCTAGTTTGCAAGAAGCCTTGTCCAACCTGGGAAAAGTTTTGAGTAAGTGCATCGAGATGAATCTGTCCCTCAGTCCAGAGTAATGTGAGTTCCTGATGACTGAAGGGACCATGTTAGGCCATACCATCTCTCGCCAAGGGTTACAGGTGGATCCCAATAAAGTTGCTATCATTAAAAGGGTCCCACCTCCTCAGAAGGTGAGAGATGTCTGGAGTTTCTTAGGCTTAGCAGGATATTACCGTAGATTCATTAAAGACTTTAGTAAGCTGGCCTCGCCCTTATTTGGTCTCTTAGCAAAAGATGTTGAGTTTAAATGGTCGGATGACTGCCAAAAGGCTCTGAATGAATTAAAGGATAAGTTGGTGTCTGCTCCCATTCTGAGAGGCCCAAACTGGGCCCTACCTTTCCACATCCACACGGATGCCTCGAACAAAGCCATAGGGGCAGCCCTAGGAAAACTTGAAGAGAAACTCCCATATGCTATATACTTTGTTAGTAAAAACTTATCCAAGGCAGAAATGAATTACACGGTAACTGAGAAAGAGTTCCTAGCTGTGGTCCATGCCCTGAACAAGTTCCGACACTATATCACTGGCTATCAAACATTTGTACATACTGACCATGCTGCAATCCGATATTGAATGAATAAGCCTGATGTGAATGCTCGTATTATTAGATGGTTACTTTTATTGCAGCAGATTGATTTGACTATTGTTGATAAACCAGGTAGAGAAAATGTTGTTGCTGACTTCTTGTCTAAACTGGATTTGCCTGCAGGTGAAGAAGGAACCGTGGATGACCAGATGCCAGATGAGCATATGTTTGCCATCTCCGTACTCTCCTCGTGGTTTGCTGATATAGTAAACTATCTGGTCTCAGCACAGTTCCCTCTGCATCTATCCTCGAAGGAGAAGAGCAAGATCGTGAGAAAAGGTGCCTCATTTACTTGGATCAGGGGAAACTTGTTCAAACTTGGCCCTGATCAGATCTTAAGACGTTGTGTAAGGGAGGAGGAAGTCTTTGACATCCTCCTAACTTGTCACGATGGACCCTGTGGAGGACATTTTGCAGCCAAGAGGACTGCCTTCAAGATTCTACAGGAAGGCTACTATTGGCCCACTCTTCATGCAGATGTTAGAAGATATATCAGCCAATGTGACCAATGCCAAAGGATGGGGAAACCAACCCCAAGGGATGAAATTCCTCTCCAACCTCAGGTGACTCTTGAGCCATTTGAGAAGTGGGGTATGTACTTTGTGGGCCCTATCAACCCTCCTTCGAGGCAAAGGTCTTACATCATTGTGTGCACAGATTATCTGACAAAGTGGGGAGAGACCAAAGCAATCAAAGCAGCAACAAAAGAAAAGGTGGTCGAGTTCTTGAGAGAGAACATTTTCTACAAATTTGGCTGCCCAAGAAAGATAGTCACGGATCAAGGAAGCCAGTTCACCTCCAATTTGATTGAAGATCTCCTTGCTCATCACAGAATCAAGCATAGGACTTCCACCCCATATCATCCTCAAGCGAATGGATAAGTGGAAGTCACCAACAGAGCATTAGAGGGGATCTTGACCAAGGTGGTGAGCAACAGCAGAAAGGATTGGGCAGATCACCTGGTTGAGGCCACCTGGGCCTACAACACCACTTGGAAGACCACCACCAGTTTAACACCCTATGAGCTGGTCTATGGAAAGAGAGCTTTGTTGTCAATCGAGTTTGAGTACAACACCTTGAGAATGGCAGCTCAACTGGACCTAGACCTCAGTCATGCTCAACAAGAAAGGTTAATGCAGCTGAATGGGTTAGATGAACTTCGAATGCAGGCCCTCCTCTGCTCAAAATTGATACAACTTCAGAGGAAGGTGTGGCATGACCGACACCTCAATGAAAAACAATTCCATCTGGTAGATTGGGCACTGCTATATGATTCCAGACATAAGGATTTCAAAGGAAAACTGGGAACGAGGTGGCTGGGACCATATGCAGTAGAAAAGTGTAATGATAATGGCTTTGTTCTTATCCGAACTATTGATGAAGAAGCCATTCCCATGCTTGTCAACGGACATTGACTCAAGATCTACAAGAAGCCTCTGTGAAGGCAAAAGTTCGTCAAAACTATGGAAAAATCAGTGTTGGTCATAGAGAAGGGTTCTGCCTCTGTTTTGGGCACACCCTGAGCCTCATTTCATATTCTGAAAAAAGAAGAAAACAGAGAAAAGGAAAAAAAAGAATAAAAAGAAAAAGAAAAAAGATCCTTGGGTGAAAACCTTTCTGAGGCGCCCAAGGCAGGTAGTAGGAGTGAAAACCTCATTGAGGCGCTCCTGCTGTCTTTCAAAAAAAAAACGAGAATGGAAATAAAAGATCCTTGGGTGAAAACCTTTCTGAGGCGCCCAAGGCAGGTAGTAGGAGTGAAAACCTCATTGAGGCGCTCTTGTTGTCTTTCAAAAAAAAAAAAAAAAAAAAAAAGAGAAGAAAAAAAAAGAAAAAAGGAAGAGAAAAAGATGAAAAAAGGAACAAGAAAAATAGTTGATCTTTGAATTTTTGCAGGTATACAGCGCACCAAAGGAGGACTTTCAACTCACAGACATGGGCTCCTATCAAGCCACCAGATAGCCTCTCATGCACATCCACCATGGACACTCATTTTTGCAAATTTTGGGTGCAATCGGATTGTGGTTTGGCCTTCTACAGGAAGCTACAGGACTTTCTACAGGAAGTTCTATATTTCTACAGGAAACTTCCTGTAGAACATTTGAATGGGCCATAATCAAATACAAGGAGAAATGTGGAGCATCAAGTCGACTAAGGGGGCATGCAACCACCCTTCTTTATCATTCCCCACTCGCTCCACCTCTTTTCACCACCATAACTCCAATCTGAGCAAGCATACCTGCACACGCAAAGAAAGCTCTATTTTTCAAATAAGGGAAATTGTATTTCTTTTCAATTTCAGAAACAAGGCCTCCTGAGGCTCGAACACTCACCTGTTAGGTGACCTCAGGACCTTTCACCTATTCAGTAAAAGTTTAAATATGTCAGCATGCACCCCAGGGGGAGAAACAGCTATAGGATGTCCTACAGGAATCCTGTAGCAGCTGATCCAGCTGGAGTACCTACCACGAAGACACCAACAGTTCATAGGATCGATGCATGCCATGTTCGCCACCAGAGGAACGGGTCTCCGAGACTCCCAGCCAGCAGCAGCCAATACAGAGAAGCTCTAGCACCTAACCACGGAGCAGCAGCACGCAGACTAGCATCCATCGTCTTGAACCCTGGAAGAAATCACATCCACGACCGCACAGGTAAGTAACTAACCTTATTTCGTCCCATAGCATAAAATATACTCTGAATATGCACAACTTTGGAAATGGGCGGATTGAACAAGGGGTTGCTGCTCAACTGGCCACGATAGCTCGTCAAGTGGCCTCGTAGGATCTGAACTGGATCGATTGTGCAGGAAGGATGAACAATCAGCACGTGGGAAAGGTCCAGTCGGGAAGAAGCGGAAGTATGACAAGATTGGTGGCAGTCACTCCAGTGGGGAGAATTGGGTGTCAAGGGTACGCTGGGATATGATTACGATGACGTCGTCCAACAGACAATCACGGACAGCTCAACCCCGCGCCATGGATTTCGCAGTAATTCGAAATCGGCTGGTGGATTTTTATGACAATCTGCAATCATTTATGAAACAACCGTTTCCCAGCCGAATATGCGTCCTCTTCCTCTACAAGCGATTAAACCGAAGTCTTCTGCTTGACTCAAGCATCCTGCTGCCACTCAAACTAGTCTTGCACTGCTGAAAACTCCTCTGGAAGCCAAGAACGAACTCCTACAGGAAACTGCACTACAGGAAATGCAACGTCCGCAACAATGCGGACTGTTCACGTCGAGTTGGCGAATTTCAGAGGTAGGCAGAATTTAACCTCCTCATGCAAAGAAAATTTCCTTTCAAATATGGTGCAATCGACGTAGAAAAGGGTAGGGAAATTCAAGTGTAATTCTGTCTGGTTTGATGTATGCGTCGCTGCTAGAATCGTCGTAGTCACCTGCATGAGAATTTTCTTCACGCATAAATGGAAATTCCTTGTTGTCGAAGGTGATACCCTGCTAAAACACTGTCAAAACTGCAAATTTTTTTGCCACTACGTGTGTAACGGAGACGGGCTCTGCGCTCCAGGTGGAAATTCTCGAAATCCTTCCTCTGTACATCTGAGCAAACGAAGTTAGCAGGGCAATCGACCAAAGGTCTCTTTTTTTTCCGCTCTTAGGAAAGAATCTACTCAGAATTCTCAGTCCGAGAGTGCAAACACAGAATTTGATCATGCCAGGTGGGTTCATTCGTAAAGAACCATCAGACTCAAAGAAGTTACGGGAGACCCTTGAGGTGGTAGAATTGTTCTCCCGTGCACAGTGGATGTCCTTTTGTGACAAGCTCCAGGGGCACGATGATGAAATTACAGAAGAATTCCTCCGGTCCCTAGAGCAGAAGTCAAAAACGTTGGCCATCGTCAATTTCAGGGGATTATCCCTCAGACTCACACCGCAGCTCATCAGCAAGGTGACTGATCTTCCAATGGGAATCCTGTGGGATAAGGAGGAAAGGAAGCTGGGTAAGAAGGCTAAAGAAGAATTCTTCTTACCTGAAGAGCAATTCTCAGAGGATAAAAATGGAGTGAGGAGGACTAGCCTTCAGCTGCTCTGGAGTGAAGTCAGCCTCCAAATTATGAAGTATATCACTTGCGAGGGGCGGTTTAGTATCATATATGGTTATCACTTTCGGCTGCTCACAGAGCTCAGGCACCACATGGACCTCCCCTTGGAGCAGAAATTGAGCATTCCATACTTCCTTTTGCAGTCCATGACTGAATGTGCCACCAAGCTCCGAGAAGGGATACCGGACCAACTAGCACATCATGGGCTTATAAAGCTCCTTGTGGAAGATGCACTCCACACTTTCACCGTCCCTATCTCATGGGAGATTTTCCGGAATATGAGAAAGGATGATGACATCCGAGTTTTAGCTGAGGAGCTTACTTCCTCTAGCAGTGAAGAGAAGGAGCCTACGCAGGGCGAGAAGAAGACCAAAAGACAGGACACCAAGTGCAAAGCCCCTAAGAAGGAGCAAAAAGGAACACCAGTAAAGCAAGCTGCCAAAACAGGGGATGCTGGGATTGCCCCAACGCCCAGAGAAAAGAGACTACAGAGCAGGGCAGAGCGGACTGAGAAAGTCCAGGACAGTAAGGACACCCCTAAGGCTACCTCGGCCAGGATGAAATAAAAAGTTCCCCCAGCCAAGTAGGCTAAAACTGTGCCCTCGACTCCTATAGGAAAACAACAAAGTACCCCTACAGGACAGCAACAAAGTGCTCCTACAGGGAAGCAACAGAGTGCTCCTACAGGGAAGCAACAAAGTGCTCCTACAGGGGAGCAGCAGAGAGGTCCTACAAGGAGGGAGCGAAGAATTCCTTCATGGAAACAGCAAGGTCCCTCTATAGGAAAATTGAAAACGGCTTCTACAGGAAGCCAGAAATCAACCACTACAGGACTTTCTACAGGAAGTTCGAAAGAAGAACAACAGCAGGAGAAATCAGCTGAAATCCTAGCTAGGGAGGCAACAACTGTGTTGGCCGCCCTAATTACTCCTCCCAAGCCAAAAGAAAAATGAAAAAGGGAGAATCCTTTGTATTTCAAAGCAATGAGGAGTGTGAGAATTAAGACTGGCAGACCCCAGCCTCCATCCAAAGAACCTATCATTATTGTGGATGCTCCTACCACACCAAGGGATAAGTCCCCCTCTAAAGCCTCCATCACTTATGAGAGGGGAAGCCCGAAAACATCTTCATGGTAGGACATAGTGGAAAAAATTAGCTCACAAGCCTCTCTACAGGATGTTGAGGTCATTCTACAGGAAACTCTGGCTAGGCTCAAGGAAACTGAGTAGATGGAGGAGAAGGCAGTTGAGTCACCACCAAAGGAGGAGGGAGCAGTCGAGTCACCACCAAAGGAGGAGAAACCTAATGCTATTGCAGAGCCAAGCCCATAGCCCAACTTGGGCTCTTATTATAACTTTTTGGAAGCAGGCAGAATTATTCCACAAAAGTTTACAGTGCCACTGTTTTTAGCACTAGAAGAAGAAAGGGTCCGAACCCACACGTGGATGAGGATAGCTAAATCTAAGGGAGTAGCGGATATTGGGCCTCTAGAGGAAAGGCTCAAGGAAGCACAAAGGGAGCTGACAAGAGTAAGGCATGTGGAAAGCTCCCAGCAAGCCAAATTGAGAGAAGAAAATGAGCTGCTCAAGCAGCAACTCCAGCTGCAGGAACAAGGGGAAGAAAAGGGCATGGCAACCAAGGATCCCTCAACAGAGCCTCAAGGGGAAGAAGAGATGCAAGTTTATCTTGAGGAATTCAACCAGCAGCTACAGGAAAGGGAACTGCAGGCAGATGTTGAGGTACAATCACTAAGGCAATAGGTGCAAGAAAAGGAGGCACAACTGGCCTATATGGCCAGTTTGGCAATGGAAGCACTCCAATGTAGGCAACCGGCTAAATCTTATGGCTTGTACCTCCGGGACCAGTGGCTGCAGTTCCAAATTAATACATTGGCACAGAGGGGTATATCTCATATCCAGAACCCCCAACAATTCACAGATTTATGTAACACCAGTTCCTCAGAAGATAAGGTGAAGCTCTTAGAGTTTTACCTCGATAACTTGGCACTTCCAAACATTACTTCGTGGGACCCCGACACAATAGTAGGGGATATATAGCTGATGGAAATGACCTCATGGTTAAACCACGAAGAGAAGTGAGCAGTTGAGGTCAGGAATATGATGGACCGGGAGTTACATGAACTGTTGTTGATCAGAGCAGAACCAGGGGACCCCACAACACTGATATCGGCTCACCAACACCTAGCAACCAATTCCCAAGGATTACTGGATTACATGGATCGTCAGGCCCAGGCCATAACACACTTCGAGGACATGGAAAGGTTACTTGGGGACAATTGTGTTCATGCTTGCACTCGTAGGTGGAACACATTGTCCCACAGCCTCAAGATTCAATAATATTACACTCCAACTCAGATGAGGGAGGCCCTAGCACGGGTACCTCTCTACAAGAAGTCTATGCAGAACCTCCAAGCCAGTTGGATAGGCCTCAAGCTAAGTCCAGCCTTGCTGTTGGGATTACTAGAGGGAGGATGAGAAGAGGAGGAGCATAAGCAGTGGGAAGAAGTGGAGAGGAAGGCTGGATTTCATGACAGTGTTGAGGACACTACTTGAGAAGCCTAGGATGTGAGAGTGGCCATCAAAGCAATGAAAGATGAAGAGCTAGACTAGTTGCTCAGGGATGAGCAACCCTTTTAGCAGGGGGTGATGATGAGCCCCAAAATTGGTAACAATTTGGGCTCATTTGGCCTCATTTTCATTGTTCAGGCCTTGTTCAAATCCATCATTTTCTATAGTTTATGAATTATTTCTAGTATGTTTGTGTCTTTGGTACGAATAAGGGAAGTTACTTTTCCTAGGTGGTTAACATGTGTCGATTTTAGGTTTTTTGACATATTGGAGCAAAGTCAAAGCAATCATGAGCTATAAGGTAGCCAAGCTTGAAATGAGGACTTGAAGGAGGGATGTCCACGACATTTAATGACCCTTCCTCGGGATTCTCACCTTCAGCTCCAAGCTCCAAAGACCACCGAGCCGAATCTAGAAGGCAACCAATCAACATTTAGAAAGGGGTTGTTTGACTCACAGTTTGACAGCAGAGTTCCACAGATTAAGGAGGCCAGCTAGGTCCCTCGTTATCTATAAATGTTGAGGCCTCAGCCTTCGTAAAAAGACTTTTGAACCTGTTGTGTACTTTGTACTCCAGTGCTGCAGAAGCTCTATTTTCTTGTAGCCATTTCTAGCAAAACTGTTATGACTCTTTTTTAATAATGATAAGTAGTTTTGTTTCCTAACAAGTCTGAGTTTTTTTATAGGAGCCAAAGCTCTCAGGGTTGGGCCCAACCTGAGAGCCTAGGACCTCCTTTCTGTACCATTGTGTTTCTTTACATATCACAGTTTTTTTCTCTCTTTTATGCATTTGAACACATTGCTGTTAAGTAGATTTTGTTATGATGCTGGAATAGATCACTGTTTATGAATGGTTTTGGTTTAGATGTTTTGATAGAATAATAACAACAAAGATCTCCAAGAAAAAGAGACAACTACACTCCTGGTTTCACCTCGGCCTTATTAGGTTTGGGGCAGGAATTGAGGAAAACAATGTTGCCTCACAAAAACACTAGTTTGCTTCTTATGCAATCTTTTAGTGTGCTTGTTTAATTGCAGAGATTAGTCATGGGGTTGGACATTTGAAATGTTTCCTTACATAGATGGTGTACCAGGTTTTCTTCCCAAATAAAGTTACTGCTCATTTGTGTTGATTGATGGATAGAATAGATTAGTCTAGGATTTGATCATTTGCAGGTTTGTGTAGAATTGTTCAAGGCTCAATGTGCAGGGTATCCTCCTCCTTCATCCATCGTCCCAAAGTATCATCTAAGCCTCGTGTTCTGTGTCATAGCTAAGCTACCTTTTTCCTCATCTATCCTTTGCATCTACGAAGCCTTACCTTCTTGCTCATCATTGCCTTAGTCATCTCCGAGCCAAGTCATCCTTCCACCAAACCTCCCACCAGTCCTCAGGCCATGTTTAGAGCCCTATCCTACCTTAGATCCATTCATGCACCTTCCCTCACGCACCCACCTCCTAAAAACCGACTTCCAAGTTTCCTGTAGAAATTCTGAAGTTTTTTGTAGAAACTCTGAAGTTTCCTGTAGAACCCCTGCAGACTTCCTGTAGAGGCTCAGAAGTGAGGTTTTCTGATAGCCAACCGTTGTGATACTCTGGGGAAGAGTGTTAGGGCCCCCTTTGACCCTCTCTGAGCCTCTCCAACTACTTCCAAGCATTCCTCTTCCTTGGTCCACTCCTGCACAGTGAAGCACAGTTCAAGTATATGCATGTGAAAATCAACACTTAATCAAGAAATACAAAAAGATACTCTCTAGAACAAAAGTAGACTAAGACATGTGCATTTTCCCTTTTTGAAGTCAATGGCATCTCATTCAGCAGTCTGCATTCTCATTATTGCATCAATAGAACTCGCTGGTAGAATTAGGGTTTGCTAGGGTTTGCATTCCTCTTTTTCTTACAGTTTCTTTCCGCAAGTAGATTAGCTCCCCTTTGAGTTAGCTTTCATCCATCATTTACAAGCTTCATCTAAGAGCTTATAGAAGTTGGCTAAAGCCCTGGCGGACTTGTGCCAGC
>APFE031212476.1:0-72771 GCA_000404065.3 Pinus taeda | reverse complement strand
CAATGGGTCAAATGGTTGCCTCTGGCTAAATGGTGGTATAACACTTCCTTCCATACAAAAACAAAAATGACCCCGTTTATGGCACTTTATGGGTATCAACCACCATCCATCACATCAATTTAAGAGAAAATTCTAAGGTTCAGGCAGTGGAACATCACATCGAACATCAACAACAAGTCCTCCAACTCTTAAAGGATAACCTCATGTTTGCACAAAATAGAATGAAACAACAGGCAGATCAACGTCGCAGTGAAAGAAGTTTTGATGTAGGTGATTGGGTATTCCTACGGCTACAACCATATAAGAAAATTTCCCTCAAGCAAGCTAAGAAGGATAATAAATTATCACCGAAGTATTATGGTCCGTACAAGGTGTTGCAAAAGATTGGTACTATGGCATAGAAATTAGAGCTTCCTGTAGCTTCTCGATTACATCCAATTTTCCATGTTTCATGTTTAAAGAAGGTCATAGGAAATAAGCTCCTAGTTCAAACAATATTTCCAGAACTTGATGAGGAAGGAAAAATAATGTTGGAATGAGAAGAAGTCACAGAAACAAGAGCTCGACAGCTACGAAATCAATCAATTTCAGAGTATCTTATCAAGTGGAAGAACTTATCTGCTAAGGATTCCACATGGGAGGATGAGAATTTTATACAGAAGCATCCAGAACTACTCAAGCATTGAGGACAACACTTTTTTGAAGGAGAGGGGCATGTTGGGTCACTATAATACTAGTGATTACCCCATTACTATTGTAGTTGTACCCCTTTTTAATATTTTTGTGCACCTATTATCCCCATATTGTTATTACTGTGCCCCATAGAATCCCTCTATTGTTATTTTTGTGGCTTTATATTATTATTGTTAGGTTGACTCAGTTATATTGTGACTCCTTAGACTCCTATATATGGAAAGGAGGTTTTATCATTTGAATCATCCAAGAATTGTTCATTTATGTAATTTAAAGGAGGTTCCCCCCTCGAAGAGGCTAAATTCTAAGGTGTTGATCTATCTTTTCTATCTTTTCTTGAGCTGGTTTCATAACACACAACTTTTTACTACCACGAATAATATTCACACATGGTATTATTCTATTTGCATATTGAAAATCTAACAATTATATTACAAGGTTACCTATTGTGGTGTGCTAAGGACTAGCAGTTACACCTAGAGCAAGAGGGCTATCTAGTCCTAAATGATGTGATCTTAGGTTGTCCTCAATTATAAAGACAATCTATGCACCAACACCACCCATATAAAAAACAAAAAATATTGCATGCATAAGATACTCGACCTAGCTCATATGGATCCATAGATTCTTGACATTTATTTGACTAAATATTGACATGAAATTCATATTTCTCTGACCCTCAAACTAGCATTACCTTAGTCAATATTACGAATGAAACTACTTCTGTTTTGGACCTAAATTCTAGTGCATGCCCTCCTCCAATTTTGTCAATATTTATTACAGACCTTGAGGCCTACTAACCACCACAAGGTAGGGTGTCAACCCTCTCTGTTATTTCGTAATTTGATGCAGATTTCACACTGAGGGACCATTGAAATCACATGCCAAAATTCTCATGAGAAACCTATCTTAAGCTCGATCTGTCATAAGAGAACCAAGAATATGCCATCCTACTTCCTACATCGAACCCATTAAGGTATGTGGCATTCTTGTGAACCCTCACATGATGATCTTGCTCTTGGTGGATGATCATGGCCTCCCTTTAGTAGCCCTTACTTGGCCCTCTAACTAGCCTACCTTAGGACTACATCTCTCCTGGCCTCCTTGATCAAATTAGATTTATCTCACTTTATGTTCTTTCCATCATCCTAAGGCCTCCTTAAATCGATTGTACTAGGCTTCTTAGGAACCCTCAAGAACTTATGGGTTATATCCACTTAGACCTTAGGAAATATTAATTTTCCTTTTTAATTTTCTTTTAGATTTTAAACCCCATCATGGATCCAAAACCTATTGACTTGGGTTCTTTTCCCACAAATACTTTTGCGACCAAAGGCACACAAACCAATTTCAATAGGCTTGTGGAGTACCTCCCACACTACACAATTCATCAACATAACCTAGTTGTAGTAATTGTAACTTGATAAAGCTCTTCTAGCCTAGTGAGGACTTCGTTGGGTTCACAAGTTACAAATTAAGGGTAGTTGTGAGAACATGATAGCTAGGGAGGCTCAGGGCATGCCAAGGAATGAAAAGGTGTGCTGACACATTCCAGTCAATGTCAATGCATACTTACAAGTGTGAGGGAGTGATGGGGCATCACAAGGGAGAATTATGTCAAAGTGCATGCAAGGGAATGAATAAGAGTTTGTGCAAGGGAGTTTCAACGAATTTAAGTGTGCCAAGGATGAAGTGTGTTAGGATAAGTTCAGAATAAGATTTGAAGGAGTCAAGCTATAGTTGCAATAATAGGATCAACATAGTAGTTTTAGATAAAGGGAGACTTTTTTATGGGAATAACATTGTTTTTCCTTTAGCTATTATTTTTATATGAGATGTGGCACACTTTGGGTGCATCATCATGTTATAAACTATTCTAGATGATTTCATATTGTACATTATTGTGTATATGTTTTGGGGCTCTCTGATTTTGTCAACT
This sequence comes from Pinus taeda, assembly GCA_000404065.3. Classification (NCBI taxonomy): domain Eukaryota; kingdom Viridiplantae; phylum Streptophyta; class Pinopsida; order Pinales; family Pinaceae; genus Pinus; species Pinus taeda. Next base: position 70,139 of record APFE031212476.1, on the reverse strand, counting down.
TCTATCTTTTGTGTCTTCTGCATCTTGTGGTTCTTGAAAACTTTTAGTTAGTTTTGTACTATTTATATGAACTAGACATACATGTGAAATATTTCCTATGTAAGCTATATTGCTTAGTCGTTTTATGGCCATGGCTAGATGTGATCCTTGTCCTGGTTATTAGTTAAGTGGGATAAGTTGAGCTTGGACATGAGTCACCTTAGATGTGTTACAGGTAGTTCCTAGGTGAAAAATACACATTATACTTACAGTAGGTGCAATTGGTCAAGTTGTTGTGGCTGAAGCAGGCCAATGTCACATAAAATGTAGTAGTGAAGGAATCGATTGGGTTCCCAAGTCATGAAAACATGTAAGCCTAGATGTGAGGGTATGAGTTCCTAGGCATGCTCGGGAATTCTAGGGCATGCTAACATGTGCTATATAATGCAAAGGCATGTCAAACATGCTAAGATGTGCCAAGTGCTAAGGCATTCCAATATGTGAAAGGTTGTGACAATGTGTGCCAGGGACTATTAAGGAAACAAAAGGGAGAAACAAGTTAAACTACAAGAAAATGATCAAATAAGAGAGTTAATGAGTCACCAATTTACCTTTTCCAAGAGGGGAATTCTAGGAATACCAATAGTAAGTTCCAATAGGTGCCAAGCATTAGCTCATTATAAGTGCCAAATCTTCCTTTGTTGTTTCTCATCTAATTTCCAATAATTGATCTCAAATAAATTTAATAATAAACCATGCCAAAGGATACCAAGGCATCTCTACTCATGATAATCATGCTAATACTTTCCAAGAGCCAACACGTGCTAAGTGCCAATGTGTGTCTCAGAGTGTTATGCATGTTTTCAAGTGGCAGGGAATGTCGAAGAGTTTTAAGGTGTGTTAGAGAGTTCCAATGCATGCTCAGGAGTTTTAGTGAGTACTAGGAAGGAATAATTGAGCACTAGATCAAAATGCATGGAAGTGAATGAATATGAGGGTGTGTGAGGGAATGTTAATGAGTGCTAGCTGTCATGCCAAGGAGGGAGTGACAAGGTATGCTAAGCACTCATAAGGCATGCTAGGGAATAGAAGGGCATGTCAAGAAGTGCCAAAGTGTGCTAGGGAGTTCTACGGTGTGCTAGCATGTGCCAAATAGTTCCAAGGGATGCCAAGACATTCCAGCTACTAAGGCATGCTAGGTTCTGTAGGGTTCCATGGTATGCCAATATGTGTTAAGGAGTGTTAAGGAAGAAAAGGGAGAACCAAGCAAAAATGTAAGGAAATGAACACATAAGTGGGTTGATAAGTTGAGACTCTATATTTCTCAAAAGGGTAATGGTAGGCACAACAAAAATAGGTTCCAATACATGCCAAGTTCCAATGTGTGCCAATTTCTAATGTATGTCAATGTATGCCAAGGCGTTCCAGGGAATGCTAGGAACTACATGGCATGAAACATATGTTACAAGTGTGCTATAATATGCTAGGGAATGCAAACATGTGCTTGGGTGTCCTTGTCATGGCAATATGTTCTAGGTACAAAGATATTCCAAGACATGTCATGCCAAGGAATGTGATTTTGTGCCAAAACATGTTAAGGTGTATGAGGATTGTTGATGAGTGTTAGCTATCCCTCATTAATAAAATTCATAGAGATTTATTATGTTTTAAAAAATATAGTTCGTACACACACTAGTGGAACTTTATCTAAAGGGGATTTTCTGGATAATAAACCTAATAGAGATGAATCATGTGTGGACTCACAGGAAAACTATATTCTTATTACTTGAGGGAAATGATACACACTAATTACTTCTTAACAAATTGACTAACTCGAACCACTATGGCCTTGGAAACATAATGAAAAAGACTCCACAACAATGGTCTTAAATCATTGTCTTTTGACAAAAAATATAGTAAGAGAAACATAACGTCATCAAAAACTCATTGGAATGGTCAATGATGACAAACATATTTTGACCATCACCAAAAGAAACCAAAAAGAGAATTGGTGATGGTCAATAAAAGACCATTACTAGAAGTGTCACGAAAGATAGAATTAGTGATGAGCCTTTAATGTCCTCACCAAAAGTTTCATTGAAAATGGATTTGGTGACAAACTTGAAAGGACCATCACTATATACACTTACAATAATGCTTTTTTAGGAACCATCCCCATATGTGACATTGGTGACAAACCTTAAAGGTCCATCACAAGCATGACTCTCACCAATGACCTTTTTTGTTGTAGTGATACACTAATTGTTCAGTGGTTCATCAAATAATATGGGGTCTTAGTGGTTCATTGAATAATCCACAGTCTCAATAGTTCGTTAAATATACTTTTGCTCATTGAATAATCATAGACATCTATGGTACAACTCTAACAACCTCACATTGAGTTTGCCATAATCAATACAACTATAACAGATCCATACATTCCCACTTGCCCTCCTCTTGTTAAGTTTTTCCTACTTACACTATGAGTACTTCCCTCATATTTCTAAGGCTCCCTCTAGAGAAGGGAGATCAAAAGTTTCATTGAAAATGTATTTGGTGACAAACCTGAAAGGACCATCACTACATACACTTACAATAATTAATTTTTGAGGACCGTCACCATATGTGACATTAGTGGAAAACCTTAAAGGTACATCACAAGCATGACCTTGACCAATGACCTTTCTTGTTGTAGTGATACACTCATTGTTTTGTGCTTCGTCGAATAATATGGGGTCTCGGTGGTTCGTTGAATAATCTGCAGTCTCGATGATTTCTTAAATATAATTTGCCTCATCGAATAATCATAGACATATATGGTACAACTCTAACAACCTCACATGGGGTCTGCCACACTTAATACAACTTTGACAGATTCATACATTACCACTTGCCCTCCTCTTGTTAAGTTTTTCCTACTTACAGTAGGAGTAATTCCCCTAATATTTCTAAGGCACCCTCTAAAAAAGGGATACCAAGTAAAATTACCATTAAGAGTCTTTATGAGTACATTGAATCTTTAGAAAGATGAAGAGAAGAAAGAGAAATCTATTTTAAACTAGAATTAACTACAATGCTTGACAATAACCAAAAACTGTTAGAAAATAAAATAATCACACTCGAGACTGAACTATAAGGAATGAAAAGTAGAATTTAGGAAATAGGACATAGTAAAAAAACAACGGTTTAAGTAATGAAACTTTGAAAAGATAGATCTAGAATCTAAAAGAACAACTACATAATAAATCAACCCTAAATAACACAGAAAATAAATTAGATATTAAGCCCATAAAAGATGAAATTAATAAACTAATTATACTTGACCATGGGTGCCACAAAAGATCCTTACACCTTATATTTGTTGGGCTAGAAGAAGAAAACAATGAAGACACATTATAAATAGTTAAAGAACAATTAAAACCAAAATCTCAATTCAAACATCTTATCCCACAGAATTGATAAGGGTAGGAAATATACTTGAGCATAAACATAGACTAATCCATGTCAAGGTCAATTGTAATGACCAAAAATTAGATATACTCAGGAAATCCCTAAGCCTAAAAGGAACAAGAATATCTATAAATTATGATCTCATTCCAGATGAACAAGTTTAACTGAGGAAGGAATTCCAAAATGTTAAGGAAGTAACAAAGGAAGGGAAATGGGAAATCATTAGGAATAGGAAAGTTATAATTAGAGGTAAATTTCCAGCCATGAGTGATAAAAGGGGATTAACATTACTCCATATCCTCTTCTAGAATTGTCGTGGCTTTCCATGGTGTAAATGTCCTATGCTAAGTTAGATCCTCAGTGATATTGATCTTATTCTTTTAGTTTAGACTTGGGAACATGACGAATATAGGGTCCCTCACCTTGATCGATAAAATCTTTGGTCAACTTTGAAGAACAAATCCTACCGGAGGGGTTTTGGTTGTATAACCTATTAAATAAGAAACATTGTTTCCTCTCACATCTAAATTCATAAAATTGACCCCTTCAATTAGTACATTTGGACAGAGATCTCTGATTTTCCCATTAATATGATCTTTCTTGTAATCTACTATTTGAGTTATATCAAATCTACATCCTATAAAAAAACATGGATAGTAATTTCCCTTTCAATACATTAGAAAAAGATATCTAAAACCTAATGAATGAAGGTAATATCCTTTTTATTAAGGACTTTAATGCTAGAACTACTATTGACCAAGCTATTATGCTAATTAAAAACTCTAACCCCGACCCCTTGTGGTTTGATGAATATGGTAACCTAGTTAATAGATTCAAGAGAAACTCTGAAGACATAATCAAAAACTTATTCGGCACCAAGCTCCTCAAACTTTGTAGTTCCCATGACCTAATCATGTGTAATGGTATTAACAAGTGGCCTCTCCCAACTCACTTGATGTGTTTGCATGGTTTGGGTAGCAGTATCATGTATTATGTGATTTTTTATACCCATTTCCTCAATCGTATTGAAAAAATTGAGCTACTTCATGGTATGATACTCACTCTTACCACATGCCTTTGTATTTATCGCTCAATCTTGTTATGCATACCACATACATGCAGAAGATCAGTGAAAGAAGAAGACACATTTTCTTCAATAGGAAAAATTTCGACCTTTTCTTAAGGGAGTTAGAAAGGGATTTAGGCTCCCTAACTTATAATAATAACATTGGTCAAATTTATTACCATATTACTACTACCATTTCCACTAGCATTAAAAATTTCTATAATGAGACTTCGTATAAGAAAAATGATAGAACTTCCAATCCTTGGTAGGGAAAAAGACTGTAAAATTGCGAGGAAAGTAATTAGAGAAGCTCTTAATGAAATAATTAAGCTCCATAATATAAATATATAAAAATATATCATCAAGAGGAAGAATAAGTAATATATCAATAAGAGTCAAGAGCATCTTCTCAACCTTTCTAAAGTTGTGTGCAAACAATTTTGGTTGAATGTGCTTGTTTATAAAACTAACGATAATCATTATATCTGGTTAGAGAATTGGGACAACAATCTTAAGAAGTTGTATGAATTTCTAGACAACATGGGCACCATCTTAAACACTCCTATTAAGGAATATATATTTTCTCTCGAATACGTTAAGTCTAGGATTAATAAGATTTCTAATGTGAAAGCTAAAGAAATTGAAGGGTACCAAGTTGAGATCCTTAAAATGGGAAGATTTATCCTCATTCCTCGCCTCCATAAGCTTCTCAATTTGGCGATGAACCATGGCTTCCCTAGTATTTGGACGTAAACCTGTATCTTGCCTATCTTTAAAAATGGGGACAAAAACATTCACCCTAACTACAAGACCATTATGATTAGACACATCCTAGCCAATCTATATGGGCTCATTTTGGAAAGGAAGCTTAGCCTTTAGCTTGAAAACCATGGTAAAAGAGCTAAAGAGGAAACTATTTTTAGGATACATCACTAGACTATTGACTACACTATCACTCTTAGGATAATTGTAGAGGAATATTGTATTAGTAAAGCTGATCTCTTATGTTGTTTTGTGGAATTTAGAAAAGCTTTCGACATTGTTCCTCGATATAAGCTCTCGGAGAGACTTGAAGAGATCATGGCTCCTCCTAAACTAAGGATTTCTATGATCCACGTGAATGAGACTATCATTACCAAGATTAAGACAAATGAAGGGTGGTCTAAAGATATTAAATGCAATATAAGGGTTAAGCAACAGTTTCCCCTACCCGCTACCCCTTTTGGCAATTACATTGTTAAGCTAGAGGAGTGTTTGGAAACTATAGGTTGCAAGGGCACCATGCTTGCTGGTATAATCATTCGTCTTCTCCTTGATGTTGATGATATCATTATTCTTGCGAAAAGCCATGATTACCTAGACAAGTAGCTTAAGGCTCTTCATGTCTACTACTCCAAGATGGGTATGGTATTCAATATCGATAAGACAAAATTCATGATCATCAAATCGAAGAAGATAACCCATGATAGTTTTGTCTATGATAAACATAACTTAGAGCACGTTTCTTCTTATAAATCTTTGGGTATTGACATTCCTCATCATCTCAACTAGAATTATAACATCGAGAAAAGGATTATCGAAGGCTGAGAATCTGATAATGATCTTGAAAACAATTGTAAGTTGGTCGATATTTTCATTTGGAGTAAAAATGGTTCCTCTTTGAGACTCTCATCACCCCTATTCTCTTTATAGATGTGCAATTTGGGGCTGAAGTATATCGAGAGGGTCATGTAGAAAGTGACTCAAAAGAAATTTATAACAGACAACCTCAAGATCAATGGAAATACCCCTTACCTTATCCTCTTGATCAAAGCTAGCCTCTCCCCCGTTGAAAGTATGACTATGTTTAAATATGTGATGTTTAAGAAGAAGCTTTACATCATGGACTCTAAGTGGCTCCCAAAACTTGCTTCTAACTTTTCTCAAAATCCCCGCCTTTTCCTTAAGTGTGGGTGACATAAGGATGCTGAGTCTTAGCTCAACCTTTGGGGGATTAAGGAGGAGATCATCATGGGAAGTAAGGATAATGTCAAAGATATTGTTACCTCCAATTTTAAAGATAAGTTTTCGAATGATAAGGAGGTGGAGGTTAAAAGGAAGCTAAGATACTATAAGGAGGTGATCAACCCCACCCTTGATAACCATAATTATCTCTCTGTGTTGACTAGCACTAAGAAAAAAGTGAACATCGCTAGGATACAAAGTAATGCTCATGAGACTCAAAGTGAAACTGGGAAATGGGCTACTCTCAAGATTTCATCGAACGATAGAATCTATCAAATTTGTGATAGTAAGAAGGTGGAAGATGAAAAGAAATTCCTTTTAGACTTCCCATCTCTCACATATGCTCTAAATTCCTTAACGTATACCACATTTCCAATATTCTTGACTTATTAAGGCAACCCAACTATAGAGATATTGGAGCCATTCTTTCCCTTATTTTTGATAATAGAAACAATATTTTAAATGTTATGAAACCAACTCACGAAATATAAGAAGAGATAGATCAACGACTTTAAAATAAGTCTCTTCGAGGGGGAACCTCCTTTACATTACACAAATGAACAATTCTTGGATGATTCAAAAGAGAAGACCTCCTTTGTATATGTAGGAGTCTAAGGGGTCACAATATAATCAAAGGTGACATAACAATAATATTGTAAGGGCACAACGATAACAATAGTGGGCTTCTATTGGGCACAATAATAACAATATGAGGACTACATGGGCACAACAGTACAATAACGGGGTTGCACTAATAACAATAAGGGGCCACACTAGTAGTAGAAGGACCTCACATGCGTTTCTCCTCTAAAATAGGCTTTTCCTCAATGCTTGAGTAGTTCTAGACGCTGATGCATAAAATTATCATTTTCCTATGTGGAATATTTAGCGATTAAGTTCTTCCACTTGATGAGATACTCTGAAATTTATTGATTTCATAGTTGTCGAGTTCTTGATTCCATGACCGCTTTAGGTTCCATTATGAATTTTCCTTCCTCATCAATTTCCAATAATATTGTTTTAACTCGGACCTTCTCACCTATAAACTTCTTTAAGCATGAAACATGGAGAACTAGGTGCACTTAGTAAGATGCACAAAACTCCAATTTGTATGCCATAGTACCTATATTTTTCAACACCTTGCAAGGACCATAGTACTTTGGTGATAATTTATTATCCTTCTTATCTTGCTTTAGGAACATTTGTTTGTATGCTTGTAGCCGTAAAAATACCTAGTTGCATAGATTAAAACTTGTTCCTTTGCAATGTTGACCTTCCTATTGTTTCATTCCATTCTATGTCAAAGTGAGGTTATCCTTTAAGAGTTAGAGAACTTGTTGTTCATGCTTGATGTGATATTCCACTTCTTGAACCTTAGAATGATTGTCCAAGACATTTTGGAGTTCTATAGAAATAGATGATTTCGTTGTTTGAAACTCTAATCAACATAATTGTGCTATTATGCACTCTTTTTATTTTTTATAAGCTTTGTCATGCCATTAAAGCCTATTATCTTTCGTGGCTTCTCTCCAATACCACTTAATTCAACTTCCTTTCCTTCCAAAAAAAAATGAGGAAAAGTTCTTGAAAATTAAATGCTATTGTACCCAAATATTATAACCATTGGACTCCTAGTACAACATCAACACCACCGTTTGGAATGGAAAGCATTGGACAATTTAATACATATTGTCCCATGGATAACTTGATATCATAGCACTTTCGAGGGAAATTTATGATTCATCCATTTGCAACCCTCACTTGACACTCTAGTGCTCGATATAGGACGTAATTCAATTCCTTGGCTTTCTTACAATGAATAAAATTATGGGTACTACCCAAATTAATCAACACTATTAACTTCTTCTTCTTGATATTCCCTTTTATCTTGAGAGTTTGAGGACTGGTAATTCTCGTCAATACATTACAATATATGGTCAGCTTCATTTCTTCTCTCCCTAGTGTTGGTTTTTGGTGTATATCATCTTATTTTGATGTTTCTTGTTCCTTTCCTTCCTCCTCTTAATAATCTATGTAAAATGTTTTCTTTTGAATGCACTTATGACCTTTAGTGTATTTTCTATCACAACTGTAACAAAGTCATTTTGCTCTTTTTTCCTCCAACTATTGTGGTGTAAACCTTGTGGGTTGTGGAAGTCTAGGAGAAACAACAATTCTCTATTTAGAGTTATGAGTGGTAGACTTCTTTGTTGCCATAATTTTTCTTTCCACTTTTCTGGCCACCTTGAATACCTTCTCCAATGAATCAGGTTCCCAAAGGTGAACCTCACAGTGGATGTTATCCTTTAAAGTCCCTATGAAGACTTCAATCATATGACTCTCTAGAATATCATTTACCCTTATATTCAATTTTTGGAAGTCCTCAATGTGATTTTCCATTGAACCATTTCCTTTGATATTTATTAATTGGCTAAATAAGGTGTTTCTCTTTATATACTCATAATGTGCTATCATTTCCTCCATCAAAATTGACTAGGTAACAAGTGGTTTATGAGAACAAATCCCTGTATACCATACAAATTGATTCGGTTCTAAATATAAAGATGTAATATGTAACTTTTGTAATAATTGCACATTTTGTAGATCAAAATATTGCTCCATATGTAGTATCCATGCTACAGGATCATTGCCATCAAAATTCCTCATATCGATATTTGGAATATGGTGGGTCTTCAATCTAACATTAGGTTCTATGAAATCATGATTAACATTTATTTTGTTCTCATCACGAGTTTCCTCTACTACCTTTTCGCCACTAGGAAACCTTTCTTGTAGCTAATTTGTCATACCTTCCTTCAAATATTCCATGTTTCCATTCAATTTTTCTTCTATATCATTTATCTTATTGATCATATCTTCGATCACATTCTTCAAATCATCCCTCCAATTTTTCTTACTAGGTATTTCTATTTTCTTGATTCGAGTCATTATTGTTTCTTGCTTTTAGGAGCCTAATATTGAATCTGTTGTATCTCGGTAATTTCATATTCCCAAGGAGTCACAATTTTTTCCATGGTAGCCTTATGAGTCCTCTTTCCAACCCGAAAAATCTCATTGATACCGGATTCTTCAAAAAAGAGTTATGTTGAGTCTTCCATGATGGCCTTATTATACAATCATTACGTAGATTGAACTTGTACAAAGTTCCACCTGTCATTGTTTTGACCTTTGACATGGAAAATGTTATCGAAAAAACTACAGTCTCTCCTCTTTCTTCCAAATTTTATGAAATTTGAATCTGGTGATGAGAGAGGAAGTTATGATGATTTTCCTAAGTTCACCTCTTTGAGATGGAATTGAGAAGCATGCAAAAATCCTAACTTCCTGAGTTAATATTTCTGAAAATATAACGACACAAGATATAAAATTAGGACACAATGTTCATCGAGATTTCGACTCAAATGGGTTTTAATTTCAACTTTTTAAGCTTCGTAGAAAAAAAAAGTTATAGTGAAAATTGCACGATGACCACTTTGAAGCGGCGAAACATTAAAATGAAAAGCTTTGATACCAAATATTAAGCAACAAGCTCACAAAATAGAAGAAGAGATAGATCAAAGACTTCAAAGTATGCCTCCTCGAGGGGGAAACCTCATTTACATTACCCAAATGAACAATTTTTGGATGATACAAATGACAAGACCTCCTTTCTACATATAGGATTCTAAGGGGTCACAATATAATGAGAGTTGATATAACAGTAATATTGTAAGGGTACAACAATAATAATAATGAGCTTCTATGGGCACAATAATTAAAATATGGGGACTATGTGGGAACAACAATACAATAATGGGGTTGCACTAATACACAAGTAGTATAGGGACATAACATTGAAGAATCACAATAAGGTTATTTTTTTTGAGGTCTAATAGAGAGCATTGGTCTTAGTGGGAGTTAATGGTCATCATCATTAGTATTACAAATATTTAAATAACTTAATTTTGTATTTCGTAAGCTAAAATTGGTCAAATTTATTATAATAAGATTTAATAACACCAACATCACCAATCAAAATTTAAAATGCATTAAAAGTAGTATTAGTGAGGCTACATCATGGTCATGTCATAGAATAACACATGAATAAGAGAGGGAATTGAACTAGTGACCTAACATCAAGAAGTGCCTTAGCAATGTACTAATCACAATTTGTCCAAGACCCCATGGACTATTTAGTGTACATATTAATTGCTCACTAAAATTCCATTATATATGAATATATACACTACACAAGTGAGGACAAGGAATTCCTAAAATACAAGAGTGACTATCAAACTTAATTTCCCAAGGCTTCTTATTTCAACTTAAGGTGGATGAGGATCTAGTGATATTTTTCATTTTGTTAATTAAGGGCATAGATTAATTGTCAAGGGAATAAATTTTGATGAATTAAATTAGAAATATAAATATAAATAATAATTAATTAAATATAAATTGTTTAGTTATATAAATTAACCAACATGAGCCAAGTTCCACTAGCAAAACCCTTTGAGGATGTGCCTCTTTAGCAATCAGACCTAGGGTCAAACCTCAAAGAGAAAGTTGCAAGGAGATCTCATGTGCTATGGGGAGGAGAAATGCTAAAATCACGTGAGCTGAGCGCTAATGCTATCCCTTGAAGCCTAAAAAAAAAGCAATTCAACAAATTAACCAACACCAAAACAAAATTTTAATGACATAAAATTATTATTAAAAACTTCACCCTTTAAATTAGAAGACCAAATCTTTATTATTTATCTTAATATAACATTGAAATTTGAAATTTAATGTATAAGTAAATTACAATAAACACGGAGGATATTGACTTAAATTCAAAATGTAATTACAAATATAAGTTATGTGCCTGGTAAGGGGCAACTCCCTATGAACCTGGCTGTTTTGTTCAAAGGTTTCCCAAGGGAATTAAAATTTAGGGTTTGGGTGGAAACCAAAACAAAAGTTAAACAAGTCTACCGAGCAAGCTTACGGATTAAGGTGTCTATGGTTTCAAGCTTTCCCAAGGAAACTATCGTTCCGACCTCTCACAAAAAGAATTAAGGCATGTGTGGCAATCAAATCACAACTTTCATTGGAAATATGAAAATAAAAGAAGGTTAGCTTTGATTGGAAATATGTAGAATCTTTGGTGGGCTTGACTTAAGAAACAACAAGATTATACATTTAAATAAAATTTAAAAGGTTGCACATGTTCTTGATTGTTTTTCCTCGAATGGATTATATATAATCCTTTTCGAGGAAAACTAAGTACAATCATGCATGAGTATAAATGTATAAAAACTAGGGTTTTAGAGCTCTCTATTTATGAAAGCTACTTTATAAAAGATAGTGTGATATTTATAATCGATGTGTAAAAACTAGGGTTTTATAGCTATTTCTTTATGGAAACTATTTTATAAAAATTAGTTATATGTGTTAAAAAAGATGAAAATGTATAGTTTCTCCATTTGTGTCCCTAAACTATATTTCACGTTCAAAACTACCCCTAGCTTCATAAGAATGTAAACTATAAAACCAGATCCTAAACACAAACTATAAAATGGGACCCCAAAGCATTGAAACGATTGAGAAAAACACTTGAATGATCATATGTTTTTATAAAACAAGAGTGAAGAAAATTAAAAACATAAACATTAATCACTAAAGTTATATATAATATATTTTTGAATTATATTTATTTAATTTATATATATAATTGTTATTAATCTTCAATCACATTAATTAATTTATAATTAAATCTATTAAAAACATATATAAATAAAATATTTATAAATAAAATATAAATGAGACTTAAATATAAATATTAATCGCTAAAATTAAATATAGATATTTACGAGATATAATTAAAAATATATTTTATTTAAAACAATATATATATATATATATATATATATTAAACATAATTAAAAGTAAATGGTTCAGAAATATAAAGTGTTCATCCTGATGAAATTGGAAAAACAGGAACTAGAAATTCAAACCAACAAAATGGAGTTGATGTAGATGACTCTAATTCACCTGTTGATATGGATGTTTCTTATGATTGTGAATTGAACTTCTCTACAGATTTTGAATCAACTTTCTTTAAAGAAGCTGCTTCTCATGATGAATGGAAAGAAGCGATGAAAAAGGAGTATGTGCCCTCATAAAGAATGACACTTGGAAGCTGGTTGATCCTCCATTTGGAACCAAACCAATTGGCTACAAGTGGCTCTACAAGAACAAGTACAAAGCTGATGGCTCGCTTGACAGGCACAAAGCTAGGCTTGTGGCAAAAGGTTTTGTACAGAAGGAAGGGGTCGATTATGTGGAAACTTTTGCCCCCACGGCAAAATAGGCCACCATCCAGACACTCTTTGCACTAGCAGCTCATAACGGTTGGAAAGTACATCAAATGGATGTAAAAACTGCGTTCTTGAATGGAGATTTAAGAGAAAATGTTTTTATGTCCCAGCCTGAAGGATTTGCTATGAAATGACATGAACATAAAGTATGCAAACTTGTGAAGTCCTTATATGGCCTCAAACAAGCACCACGAGCCTGGTATGAAAAACTAACTGAGCATCTTCTGAAACTCAACTTCAATCATTTTGATCTTGATGATGCAACTTTATTTGTCAAGAAAGTTGGAAAAATAGTTGTATATCTTGTGGTATATGTAGATGATGTTTTAATGACAGGGAACAATGAAAGCTACAATCCATCCATAAAGAAGGAATTGGGAAAAGGTTTTGAAATGACTGATTTGGGCTATGTTCATTACTATCTTGGCATTGAAGTAACCCAACATCCAAAGTCCATATTTCTTTCTCAAAAGAAATACATTGGAGATTTGTTAAACATATTTGGCATGACATAATGCAATCCTCTTACCACTCCAATGGAACAAAACTTGAATCTCACATCTATTGAAGGAAAGGAATTTGAGGATGCAACAAAGTATAGACAACTTGTAGGAAGTCTCAACTACCTTACTACTAACAGACTAGACATTTCATTTGTTGTTGGAGTCCTCTCCAGGTTTATCCAAAAAGCCTTATGAGGGACATTTTTCTGCTGCAAAAAGAGTTCTAAAGTCCTTGAAGGAAACTCAATACTATGGAATCAAGTACACACAGGTGGATGACTTCAGTTTGATTGGATACTCTGATTCAGACTTTGATGGAGACAAAGAAACTGGAGTATCTACTTCAGGATATGATATGAGTCTTGGATCATGATCTATCTCCTGGAGATCACGCAAACAATAAGTTCCAATAGATTCCACAGTAGAAGCAGAATATGTGGCAGCAGCTGAAGCACCAAAAGAAATTTTGTGGCTTGGGAAAATTCTTGAAGATTTGCAGGTAAAACACGTACAATCAAATCCACTCATGATTGACAACACCTCTGCAATAAAGTTGGCCAAAAACCCAAAGTGCCATGATCAAACGAAGCATATCAATACTAAATATCATCTCATTCGACATCATGTTGAGGCCAAAACAATCCATCTCCGTCATTGTTCCACAAATGAGCAAATTGCAGACATCTTCACCAAAGAACTTGGAAGGGAAAAGATTGAATGATTCAGAATGATGCTTGGACTCACCAACATCCCTTCAGATTAAGGGGGGGAATGTTGACACCTAATATTCATGATTGGGGAAATTTTATGTAAATAATTAAATTAGGAATGTGAACAGTCATTGGGGGATGAACTGAACAATCACTCCCAATTGTATATAACAATGACCTACCTATGGAATAAGATAGGAATGAGTTGTTTATTTTGTGGAGTTACTGCCTGGCCTCATAATTATACTCCTTTCTCTCACTTCTCAAACTCAACCTACTTATCCATCTGGTTGTTCCTTCCAACACTTCTTCACATGTTGGCACAACTCTAATGACATCTCTCTAGAATTGAGAAAGACATGTTCTCATATATTTACAATTGTTTCCTTTCCTCGTCTTGATTCTATTTTACCACATTATTCATTATACTAATTTCTCTCACTTCTCAAACTCTACTTACTTACCCATCTGGTTGTTCCTTCGAACACTTCTTCACATGTTGGTCATGTTTATCTTTTGTAACCCTCTCTTTCATCCTCTCCTAGATGTTAGAGGAGAAGGTTCACTCTAGTGTGAGCTAAGACCAACCTTGATCAATCACTAATACTAACGTCCACCTCATTCATTGTTCATGCCTCTTGTATGTTGTGAAGCTTTGCGCCAAATCTCTGTTGCTTGGGGAAATCACTCCTCTAATGGTTTTCTCCACACTCCAACACCAATAGGCTCCTTTCTACTAACTATGAATTTTTGATGTTTTTCACTTTTGGTGAAGTTATTAAACCTTCAGCCCTCTATTCCTTTCTATTATGGTCGGGTTCTTTACCTTCCTCTTTTTCCTTTCTTATTTATGCTAGCCAAGACTTAGATATTATGCTTAGACTATTCATAAAAGTGTTTAGTATTTAGAACAATTTCCCCCTATTGGATTCATCTTATTCTATTTTGTCTCAATGTCCTTGTTGTGAAGGGATGACATACCTCTAGATCTTGGTATTTTGATCCTTAATGTAAGGTACATACATTAGCAACTCGAAGAATTTGTTGGTGTACTCTTCAGGTGTCATCTACCAAAGTTTGTGTTTATAGAACTCCTTCCCTCTAGTGTCATAATATTTTTCACACAAGTACTTCCCTTGAAATTACTTTTCAAACTTTCTCCATGCTAGCTCTCTCTCTCTCCTTGATTCATTTTATATTCTTGAAATCCTCCCACCATATATCATCCTTTCCTTTTAGACTAAAAAAAACCACCCTCACATTCTCTTGACATATAGATGTAGCTTGAAGTAATTTTTAGTTCCCAAAATCCAAGCCTATACATCTTATGCTTTCTTTACCTCTCAATCAAGGGTTGAGGCTCTTGCTGTCTTAAATTATTATTGCATGTAATTCTTTATCCCCTTCTTTGCACTATCCAATGATTGGCTAAGACTACTTTGTATTCGTTTTAGAGAGATGAGCAATTTTATTCCTCCTTTTGCATGTATTCTCCTCTATCTTTATTAACTTCCCTCTCATTTCTTATCATCCAATTTACAATTTTGGATAACTCATGGGTTTTTATTAGGCTTGTTCTTGCAGTGATGGATAGCACCAACCTTATGTTTTCTTTGTCCTTGTAATTCTAATAGGATTTTCCACATTATAGCATTTACTTACTTGTTCCATGAAAATCTTATCATTTTTTGCCTTTACAACTTCTTATCTAATCTCTTATGCTTCTAAGAGTTTTAATGAGTTTAGGAGTGTCTTTCTCTTTCATCTTTCCAACTTACTCCTCTTGAGACCTCACAAAGTCATGTTCATACAACTTTGTTCAAAGCTGCTACTCATAGCAAGTTGTAATTGTGAATGAGGTGTAAATGTGAATAATAAATTGTGAGTTTGTGTGTTGATACTATGGAGCTATAGTTGTAACTCCTTGTAGGTATGGTTACAATTGACTTGTTTTATTGGTACTCAATGAGGGCTCTCGTTTGATCTTATTGTTGATTTCTAGGTGTTTTTTTGTAATATTCCTTAACATCATAAACACTTAGAATGTAATTCTAGCCAATGGTACCCCCAAGAACTTGCTAGACAAAAGGTTGGAATCATATTTTTAATAAAAAAATAAATCATTACTAAGCTATCCATATGTGTGAATATTTTTAGAATTTGTACTTATTTTATGAGAACTTTTTCAATAAATTATTTACAACAGAAATTTGATGTGTTTGTGTAACCCTATGGCTTACAAAACACTGTTTCTTTTACTACTGTCCAAAATTTGCTTTCCTTCAATGTCATATTTTTAGGTACGTTTTTATATGATATAATGTACATATGTACATGTTTTCTTTTTGTTGTTGCAAAAAAAATTAAATATTGCATTTCTATTATGTCCTTTAATTCGTTAGATTTTAATTTATTTATTATATTTGCTATAAATAATTTTTTAAATAGTAACACAACCACTAGAAACAAGACATAAAACAATGAGCATTATCCCATTATCTCAGTCACCCAATGAGATTCTATGCTTTGAAGGTGAATTCTGAAAAGTTCCATCATCAACATGCCCCAACCACATTTATTTCTTTAATGAATAGTATTTTCAACAAAGTACTTAGATCAATTTGTAAAGATCTTAGTTGATGATATTATAATTTATTCAAAAACATTGGCAACATCAACAATTATTAATAATAGTGCTAAATACACTTAGAGAGCATCATTTGTATGTAAAATTTAGTAATTGTGAGTTTTATCAAAATTAGATTCAGTTTTTGGGTCACGTAATATCTAAAGAAAGAATTGCAGTAGACCTTGAAAAGGTCAAATAAATAATCGATTGGTTAGTTACTAGGGACTTGGAAAATACTCTATCATTTATGGAAAACACATGTTATTATCATAGGTTCATAAATGGTTTTTATAAGTTGGCTTATCCAATAACATCCCAACAAAAGAACGAAGTTAAATTTATATGTACTCAAGAGAGTTTTGATTGTCTAAAATATTTGCTGATTGTTGGTCCCATAATTAAAACTTGTGATCCCAATAAATACTAAGTAGTGTGTACAATTCTTATTTATAGAGGTTAGGAGTGTTAATGCAAGACAATTACGTTATTCCCTATGAGTCTAGAAAATTGAAGGAGCATGAAAAGAACTATGTCCCTTGTGACTTACAACTAGCTACATTAATTCATGCTTTCAAAAATGAGAAGGCATTATTTTTAGTTAAGAAATTCATGTTAATAACTAATAATATTAGTGTGAAATATTTTTTTAGTCAACTAAATTTAAATGCAAGACAAGAAAGGTGGATGTCCTTCCTTAATGAATTTTATTTTGAGATAAAACATATAAAATGGAAGGAAAACAAAATATCAAATGCACTTAGTGGAAGTATGAATTATATTTGTAGAATTAATATTAGTAGTATCAAAATGGATATCATTAAACATGTTAATGCAACAACCTAAGAATATCCAGAATATAGAGAGATATAAGAAACATTGTTGAACGAAAATTCTCCAAAAGGAGAATCACACTATCCTCCAAATGACTATGGTTTGCTCACATTTAAATGTAGACTTTATATTTCAAATGTGTAGAGGCTGAAGCAAGTGATTCTAGATGAGAATCATAAGAGGGCTTTTTCACTTACATAGGTTACCAAAATCTTATAACAACACTTACAAAGGAATTTTATTTGCTAAGGATGAAGGCATATGTAGCAAGGTACTTTACTAAATGTTTTGAGTGTCAAAAAGTTAAGGTAAGACAACAACACCATGAGATACTATTAAATTGGTTGCCTATCCTTGAATGAAAATGGGATGTTATTTCCTTAGATTTGATAATATGGTTACCTAGAACCATAAGGAAACATGAATCTATCGTGGTTGGGATTCATAAAATAAGTAAAGGAACCCATTTTATTTGTGTCCAAGTATGTTAAAGACGGAAATTTAGCTAAAGTATTGATGAGGGAAATATTCAAAATCTATGGAGTACTAAAAATAATCATTTCTCACAAAGATGCAAATTTCACATCAAATTTTTAGAATTAACTTTTTACACCGTCACAAACTCAATTAAATTTTAGTATTTCCTCACATCCTCAAAGAGACGGATAGATTGAAAGAACTAATCAAATCCTTAGAGATATGATTTGTATGTATGCAAGGTACCTACCCACTAAATGGCACGATTGGTAAATTTTAGATATAATAAAAGTTATCAAGCATATCTAAATATGATTTCTTTCAAACTAGTTTATGGATGGAAGTGATATATTCCCTTCAACTAGAGTCATCGAGAGTAAAGATTGTTTTTAGAATCTAATCTCTTAAGAGAGAGGGAGTGAGTGGTTAAACTCGTAAAGCTAAATTTAAAAAAAACTTATAACACCCCCCTCCCACATCTTACTATGATTTAATTCGAACTCCTAAGATAGGTTAAGGAACTTGAACAGATGAAATGACAACGTACACACATTTAGAATCAACAATAGTACTCCTAGGAACTATCCCAACCTCTCAAGTAACTAGACCTTGTCTTTCAATGATTCTTTTTACCATCAAACCCCTTGAAGCTCCCTTGATATGGTAAAGCATGTGCCTATGAGACTCTGGACACTTTGAGAACATGGGTATGAATGCATCTAGAGAGTTTTTTGCCCATTGTTGTGCATGTGTCACCGATATTTCAGCCAATTTTTCAGGCTTAGAGCCAAGTTCACTGCCATAAACTCAATGACACATTTAGGAATGCAAGATAACAAAAAAACAATGATATGAAGTCAATTAGTTTAGGATGGAATTGACTCGACCCCTAGTAGTCATGATAGGAATTTCGTCAAACATGTCACAATTATGAAATCTAGAGGTTTAAATGGCACAAATGACATAGGGGTCTCATACTCATCTCAAAATCACTAAAAAACATTTATGCCTAAACACATTAGCTAGACTTTCATCCATTAGGCAATAGATACATTGCTCATTCATTTATAAGTAAAAAAATAAAGGGATCCATACATAGCCATTTCCATAATACATGTCCATAACCAAGATAATAACAACAAATATACCAAGGAAACAAAAACCATATAATCCACATATGAACCATTATAATACTCATGAATTAACAAGGAGAAATAACCTCATATTAATGATGCAAATGCTAACAAGGTTCGGGAGTTCCACGAACCACCTCACCATAGACATGGGTGCACAAAATCTCTCTTCACCAAGTCACCCCCGTTCCAATTCCAAGCATGCATGTGGGATATTATGAAATAAATCGATCAAAATCATCAAGGGCTTGCAAAGGCCAAACCACCTCAACCCATCAAATAGTGATTCCACCTCACGATCAAAAATCAGAAAACCATCACAAGATTGGTCTCTACCCAAGCCGTCTAGGGCTCAAGAGTGTTTGTTCCAACCCATGCTTCCAAAACTAGTAGCTCAACCCACAACTTACTCTCAGCTTCGAAAGTGTTTGTCTAGCCAAGGCTTCTAGGACTAGTAACTCAACCCACAAAGGGGTTCGAGATCATTTCACCAAGCAAGGCTTCCACGGCTAGTAACTCAACCCAACATGTTATAGCTCTTTGAGAGCATTTGTCCAGCTAGGGCTTCGAGGAACTAGTAACTCAACCCAAGCTAAAGGAAACATGAGAATAAACTCGAAAAATAAGGAAATGAGCCCACAAAACCATGGATATCTAGGAGATGGAAAGGCTCAGAAAATCCACTGTCAATCCAAGGGATTGTCCATGAACATGACAAATAATGATCTATAAACCACATGCATATGCCATGAATGCCAAAACTATTGAGGAAAAGATACATAAAAATGGGTACATGCAAGAAAAATTCATTGTTGCTACTGATCGCGATGAAATCTTATGCTTTCCTACTCTTCGTTTGCCTTCTTGCACCAAAACTCCAAGTATGCCACACACCTATAAGATTTCTCCAAGAAAACTCTAAGTGTCCAAGAGTATGAGAAGAGAAAATAGAGAGATAGCTCAAAAATTTAACTCACAAAAGTTTGTCAATTGATCCTGAGAAGCCTTTTTATTAATGAGGCCTCTATTTTCTTCATTTTCCATTATTTTCATTCATTTTCCTCCTCACATGCAACATGTGACCTTTCACCTCCCTATTCTCCTAATTTCCACTAGTTTTTATAAATAAATGTGTAAAAATTCCACTTTTCCTTCCCAAAGCATTCGCCATTACCTTTGCCAATTTCCTTTGCCATTAATTAATCAGCACTCCTCCCCATCACAATGCTTTTTCCCAACATTAAACTTGGAATGCGTCTTCCATCAACCATGATTATTTTTCCTTTCTATCTTTTATTACATGGAATTTTCATGAGGGCTGTTACAAAACCCTCCACCTTGGGGGTAAAGGTACAAGGTGGCATTAGGACGAGGTGCCTGAGGAAAAAAACTTATTTTATTGGCTCTTGGGAAAATGGAAAAGAAATGTTACTTTTAGGAATTTTTTTGGCTATGTTAATGTACAATTCCTACCTCATGAGAGATGAATTTAAGAGTAAGTCATGATAGTACTTTAAGTAGTTAAATACTAATAATTTATTCCTAAGTGTATAGAGGAGTATATGGTATACTTAGCCATAGTAGGGTACTAAGCTCTCAATACTAATCTTGACATTTCATTTGGGATGGAGGTGGTGTTGCAAGCAAAATACCTTACAATTATAGAAGGACTAGACCAATTTTTATATTAGAAAATTAATAACATTGTTGGGTAGAGTATATTTCTTGAGTGCATCTTGAAGGAGTTTATAACATATGTTCTAACTGAGATAAATCCTTTCTTGGATGGCAATGCATATGTACATGTGCACATAGTGCCAAAGGATTCTAAGAGATGTTAGATGCTATGGCATGTTAAGATGTAAACTATGTTGCTTAGTTGTTTTATGTCCATGGTTGGATGTGAGCCTCGTCTCGGTAAATTTTTAAGTAGGATGATTTCAGATGCAAATGAGTGAATAAGTGTTTGTGACACAAAGTGTTAGTGACTTCCATGTGTGATGAGGATGGAGGGACAAGGTATGCTAGTAGTACTAGGGAATGTTAGAGGCTAAAGAAACTTACCAAGATGTGCTAGGTGCTAGGGTGTGCCAATGCATTCCAAGGAGTGTTATGGAGTGTCACAGAAACATAAGGGAGAGTTATTTTTAAATGCATGGAAATGAATGAATAAGAGTGTGTGATGGGGAGTGTTAATGAGTTATATGTTTACTAAGGAGGGAGTGACAAGGTATTCTAGGTAGTGCCAAGGCATGCTGGAGTCATAGAGAAGCATGCCAAGATGTACCAAATTCCATGGTGTGCCAATGCATGTTAAAAAAATTTAGTGACTGTTAGGGAAACTCAAGGAAGAACTGGGTCAAAATGGATGGAAATGAATGATTAAGAGTGTGTGATGAGTAGTGTCAACGATTTCCAGGTGTGCTAAATATGGAGTGAACTGGTATGCTAGGTAGTGCTGAGGCATGCTAGAGTGTCAGGGCAATGCATGACCAAGATGTGAGAAGTGCCAACGTGTGCCAACACATGCTAGGAAGTGTTAGGGACTCTGAATGAAAAAAAAAGGAGAAATAGGTCAAATTAATGCATGGAAATGAATAAATAATGGTTTGTAACATGAAGTGTCACTGAGTTCCAGGTGTGCTAAGGAGGGAGTGCCAAGGCATGCTAGAAGTAAGGGATACATTCGAAGATGTGTCATGTTCCAGGGTGTGCCAATGCATGACAGGGAGTGTTTGCGAGTGTAGGGGAAACATAACATAACACTAATTTCAAATACATGAAAATGAATGAATAAAAGTGTGTGACAAGGAGTGTTAGTGAGTTCTAGGTGTGGTAAGAAGGTAGTGACAAGGTATGCTAGGTAGTGCTAAGTAATGCTAAAGTGTCACAAATACATGCAAAGATGTGCCAACTGTCAAGGTTTGTCAATGCGTGTTAGGGAGTGTTAGAGAGAACAACAGAAACAGAAGGGAGAACTAGTTTAAAATGCATGGAAATGAACAAATAAGAGTGTGCAATATAGAGTTTAGGTGTGATATAAAGTGATAAATAGGGATTAACATTACTCCATATCCTCTTCTGGAATTGTTGTGGCTTTCCATGGTGTAAAGGTCCTACGCTAACTTGGATCCTCAGTGATATTGATCTTACTCTTTTTGTTGAGATTTGGGAAAATGATGAATCTAGTGTCCCTCACCTTAATGGATTAACTCTTTGGTTAACTTTGAATAAGAAATCCTACCAGAGGTGTTTTGGTGGTATAGTTTATTATAGAAGAAACATTTGTTCCTCTCAAATCTAACTTCATAAAGTCGACCCCTTCAATCAGTACATTTGGACCAAGATCTCTGATTTTAACACTAATAGGATATTTCTTGCAATCTACAATTTGAATACTATCAACTCTACATCCTATAACAAAAATAACTTGGATAATAATTTCCCTTTCAATAGCTTAGAAAAAGATATCTAAAACCTAATTAATGAAGGTAGTATCCCTTTTCTTGAGGACTTTAATGCTAGAACTACTACTAACCAAGCTATTATGTTAAGTAAAAACTCCAATCCCAACCCCTTGTGGTTTGGCGAACATGATAACTTAGCTAATAGATTCAATAGAAACTTTGTAGACATAGTCAAAAACTTATTCGGCACAAAGATCCTCAATATTTTTAGTTCACATGACCTAATAATGTGTAAAGGTATTAACAAGTGGCCTCTCTCCAACTACCTGATGTTTTTCCATGGGCTCGGTAGCAACGTCATGGATTATGCGATTTATGATACCCATGTCCTCAACTATATTGCAATATTTGAGCTAATTAACAGGTATGATACTGAATCTGATGACACACCTTTGTCTTTACCGCTCAATCTTGTTATGCGTACCACCCACATGCAGAAGATCAGTGAAGGAAAATGAGACATTTTCTTTGATAAGAATAATGGTGACCTTTTCTTAAGGGAGTTAGAAAGGGATTTAGGCTCCCTAACTTGTAATAATAACATTGATAAAATTTATTACCATTTTACTACTACCCTTTCAACTAGCATTACAAAGTTCCCTAATGAGACTTCGTATAAGAAAATTGATAGAACTTCCAACCCTTGGTATGAAAAAGACTGTAAAATTTTCACGAAAGCGATTAGAGACGCTCTTAATGAAATAATTAGGCTCTAGAATATAAGTATATAAAAATCTGTCCTCAAGAGGAAGAATAAGTAATATATCAGTAAGAGACAAGAGCATATTCTGAGCCTTTCTAAAGTTGTGCACAAAACATTTTGGTGGAATGTTCATAAAACTAAAGATAATCATTTTATCCCCTTAGAAAATTGGGACAACTATCTTAAGAAGTTATATGATTTTAAGGACAACATGGGAACCATCTTAAAGACTCCTATCAAGGAAGATATATTTTCTCTAGAAGATGTCGAGTCTAGGATTAATAAGCTTTCTAATGTGAAAGATAAAGATATTGAAGGATAAGAAGTTGATATCCTTAAAATGGGAAGATCTATCCTCATTCCTCCTCTCCATAACCTTGTCAATTTGGTGATTACGCATGGCTTCCTTAATATTTGGGTGTAAAACTTTATTGTGCCTATATTTAAAAATGGGGGAAAAAATTCCCTCTAACTACAAGACCATTATGATTAGCCACATCCTAGCCAATCTATATGGGCTCATTTTGGAAAATAATTTTAGCCTTTGGTTTGAAAACCATCGTAAAAGAGCTAAATAGGAAACTAGTTCCAGGATACATCACTCGACTATCGACCACACTATCACTCTCAAGATCATTGCAGAGGAATATCACAATAGTAAAGCTGATCTCTTCTATTGCCTTGTGCACTTCAGAAAATATTTTGACATTGTTGCTCGAGATAAGCTCTTGAAGTGACTTGAAGAGATCATGGCTCCTCCTAAACTAAAGATTGAAACAATCCACCTCCATTAGACTATCATTTCCAAGATTAAAACCAATGAAGGGTGGTCTAAAAATATTAAATGCAATATCAGGGTTAAGTAAGGGTTTCCCTTACCGCTACCCCTTTTGACATTTACATCAATAAGCTAGCGGATTGTCTTGAAACTGCAGGTTGCAAGGACACCATCCTTGCTGGTATATTCATTACTCTTATCCTTGATGTTGATGATATCAATCTTCTTAAAAAAAGCCATGATTACCTAGACAAGTAGCTTAGGACTCTTCACGTCTAATGCTCCAATATGGGTATGGTAGTCAATACTCATAAAACTAAATTCATGATCACCAAATCCAAAAAGATCACCCATGGTAGTTTCGTTTATGATAAAAATAACTAAGAGCACATTTCTTCTTATAAATATTTGGGTATTGACATTCGTCATTAGATCAAATGGAATTATAACATCGAGAAAAGGATTATCAGAGGCAGGAAAGCTTATTATGAGCTTGAAACCAATTGTAAGTTGGTCGATATTTTCATTTGGAGTAGAAAATGTTCCTCTTTGAGACTCTCATCACCTCTATTCTCTTATACATATGTGCAGTTTAGGGTTACAGTATATCCAAAGAGTCGCGTAGAAAGATTGAAATGACTCAAAAGAAATTCATAACATACAACCTCAAGATCAAGTGAAATATCCCCTATCCTATCCTCTTGATCGAATCTGGCCTCTCCCCCGTTGAAAGTACGACTATGTTTAGATATATGAGGTTTAAGAAGAAGCTTTACAACATGGAATCTAAGAGGCTCCCAAAGGTTGCTTCTAATTTTAGTCAAAACCCCCACCTTCACCTTAAGCGTGGGTGAAATAAGGATGCCTCGTCTTGGCTCAACCTTTGGGGGATTAAGGAGGAGATCATCATGGGAAGAAAGGATAATGTCAAATATATTGTTACCTCTAATTTTAAAGACAAGTTGTCAAATGATAAGGAGGTGGAGGTTAAAAGGAATCTAAGATACTATAATGAGGTGATCAACCCCACACTCGATAACCATATTGATCTCTTTGTGTTTATTAGCACTAAGAAGAAAATAAACATTGCTAGGATACAAATTAATTCTCATGAGATTCGAAGTGAAACTAGGCAATGGGCTACTCCCAAGATTCCATCAAACGATATAATCTATCAAATTTGTGATATTGAGAAGGTGGAAGATGAAAAACACTTCTTTTAGACTTCCCGACTCTTATTCACATCCGCTCTAAGTTCCTTAACATATGACATGTTTCCAATCTTCTTGACTTCTTAAGGAAACCCAACTATAGCAATATTGGAGCACTTGTTTCCCTTATTTTTTATCATAGAGACAATATTTTGAATGTTGTGAAACCAAATCACAAAATATAAGAAGAGTTAGATCAACGACTTTAAAATAATTTTCTTCGAGGGGGAAAACTCCTTTACATTACACAAATGAACAATTCTTGGATCATTCAAAAGAGAAGACCTCCTTTGTATATATAGGAGTCTAAGGGCTCAAAATATAATTAGAGGCGACATAACAATAATATTGTAAGGGCACAACAATAACAATAGTTGGCTTTTATGGGGCACAACGATAACAATATGAGGACTACATGGGCACAACAATACAATAAGGGGGTTGCACTAATAGCAATAAGGGAATACACTAGTAGTATAGGGACCTAACATGCCCTTTTGCTCCAAGAAAGTCTTTTCATCAATACTTGAGTAGTTTTGGATGCTTTTGTATAAAATTATCCTCTTCTCATATGGAATATTTAGCGGGTAAGTTCTTCCACTTTATGAGATACTCTAAAATTAATTGATTTCGTAGATGTCGGGTTCTAGTTTCCATGACATCTTCAAGTTCCATTATGATTTTTCCTTCCTCATCAAGTTCTGACAATATTGCTTTAAATGGGAGCTTCTCACCTATAACCTTCTTTAAACATGAAACATGGAGAACTAGGTGCACTCGAGAAGATGCGAGAAACTCCAATTTGTATGCCATGGTACCTATATCTTTCAACACCTTGGAAGGACTGTAATACTTTGTTGATAATTTCTTATCCTTTTTAGCTTGCTTTAGGGACATTTGTTTGTATGGTTGTATCCATAAAAATACCTAGTCACGTAGATCAAAACTTGTTTCTCTGTGATGTTGATCTACCTATTGTTTCATTCAATTCTACGTCAAAGTGAGGGTATCCTTTAAGAGTTAGATAACTTGTTGTTGATGCTCGATGTGATATTCCATTGCTTGAACCTTAGAATGGTTGTCCAAGACTTTTTCGAGATCTATAGAAATAGATGATTTCGTTGTTTGAACCTCTAATGAACATAATTGTGGAATTATGACGTGTTTTTATTTCTTTAGAATATTTGCCATGCCATTAGAGCTGATTATATTTCCTCGCTTCCCTGAAATACCCCTTAATTTAACTTCCTTTCCTTCCAAAAACAAAATTCAAGAAAAAATCTTGAAAATTAAATGTTATCATACCCAAATATTATAACCATTAGACTCCTACTACAACATCACATCACCCATTGTTATGGAAGTCATTGGACTATTCAATACATATTCTCACATGGATAACTTGATATTATGGCACTTTCGAGAGGTATTTATGATTCATCCATTTCCAACCATCACTTGACACTCTAGTGTTGGATATAGGAAGCAATTCAATCCCTTGGCTATCCTACAATGAATAAAATTATGGGTAATACCCCAATCAATCAACACTATTACCTTTTTATTCTTGATATTCCCTTCTCTCTTGGGAGATTGATGAGTGGTAATTACCATAAATACATTGCAAGATATGGTCAGTTCATTTATTATTTCTCTCGCTTTGGTTTGAAACACCCCTCGCTTGTGTACTACATTATCGTAAACCTAAGCTAAGTTAAAGCTAGAATTAAAATGCTCCTTTTTGTGTTAAATTTTATAAACCTAAGCTGAGGAAAGCTAGGTTTGATACCCTCCATTTTGGGTTAAACTATTCTAAACCTATGCCGAGGAAAGCTAGGTGAAATGTAATATGAAAATAAAATGTGTTATTAAATAAATTAAAAAAATAAATCACTTGGAAGGTGGCGCACCGAGAGAGAGGAAATGCTTTCCAAATCCAATGAGGAATAGGATAGAGATGAATCTTTCATGATAATCTTCTAGATGGGATTCTAGGTAAGCTTGAATGGGTTGGATATCCATCCGACATAAAAGCTTTGGGGGAGATAAAGACAAGCTTTTATGTGGAAAAGCATCATGGTAGATAGAGACAATATTTTCTGGATAATACCTAGGCAAATGGAAAAATCCATAAAGAGGGACATTGCTTCCCTAGTGCATTGATCAATTGGGGATAGTTGATCCTTGGCAAGATCTTCTGCTTGGGTGGAATCAGTTGTGATTCATTGCTGGGTGGTGGTTCTCCTCCCTTAAACAGATGTTTTAGTGGGATTCATGGTGTGAAATATTTTGTATGATGATTTCTTCCCTCTCTGTTTTAAATTCATTTAGCTTATGAAAGAAATTATATGAATTTTATAGCAATGAGAATGATTGAAGGAATTACATGTGACTGCTATAGATGAGTAGATTTACTTGTGGTCACAACATTTATGAGATAATGTTATATGGATGCAAGTGACAATTTTGGCATAACAATGAAATTATAATTTAGCTTGTTAGGTTATCAATGTCTAGAACTTATGTAGTATTGGTATATCTAATCCCTTGTTAAGGTAAATAGTCATGCTTGAGACATTTATTTCCTCCAAAAGAAGAGGCTTAGTAGGTAGTTGTATTACTTGGGCCATGAAGCTATTTTTACTTATGATGAGAATTTATTTGTGACTATTGTACATAAGAAATGTGGCAGCATTTTTTTGAGTTGATAACGAAAGGATTTTTATATGAATGATCTCATTAATGATTCTATGGAATTAACTTCATGAGGTGGCCATATATATTAAGATATGAGATAAATAATGGCATGATATGTGCGTGCATTCAAACAAATTAGGGGACAATGACCCTAAATGCTATAATCAAAGATTTAGTGTATTCTAAGCCATGGATGTCAAAAGAATGGTATCCTATGGGGCTAGTCTAGCTGCTTTTGCATGTTACATAAACAGATATATCACTGAACCATTTGATTATGCATCTGGAATTAGGATCATGATTCCTAGCCATGTGGCCATGCTGGTTACCTTAAGTTCAATTTAATGTTCATTAATGCTTGTGTGAGGTTGTCAAAGAGTGTTGTTGACTGCATGCTCTATGATGAAAGATTGACTGCTCTATGAGAAAAGATTGATTGACATAATTTCTTATAGATGCACAAATTCCACATCATAGATCCACCTTATATAAGTAATAAAGATTATATATCAACAGACTCAATGTACTCTCAGCAAGAGCTGATTTTTAACTGTAAAAGAAGAGAAATTTTCAAAATAAGGAGCCTAGTAACTAATTCTCAAGGAAGGATAAGCAGGTTCGTTACAATTGGTATCAGAGCTTAGGCTCAAACACTGAGGCCTATGGACCAATCCACCTCAGCAACATTTTCGTTGATGGGTTTTAATTATAAAAATTCTATAATCGATAAAGGTGAAGTTTTAACTTAGAAGATGATATTGATTTTCTTGAATTTAAAGGAAGTTAGGATTCCTTAAATTGAATCCAAATATTAACATGAGAAACTATTGAGGGATCATGTATGATAAGTAGATCAATTATATTGTGGCAACCTTAAAAGAAGTTGCAAGAGACTTCAACCAACACTACTATTTATCAACATAAGGTGAAGGCCTTGAAGGCCTCGGTACAATCATTGCAATCGAGAGATAATTATATGTGTGAGTAGATAGAGTGATTAAAAAAAAATCATAGTTGTGCCTTTAAATTATCTTGAATTAAATGATATTAAAGTTAAAAATAGTTTTTATGAGAGCTTGTCTGCTCCTTCCATTGAGTGGACATTCTTTTAGAAAGAAGTACTATCAAAATTGAAAATTAGGTAATCAAAAGCTACATAAAAAATTATTTTTAGGGCATTCGTGTTTGACATCATTCGAAACTTACAACAAGTGCTATGTGTGTGGAATCAAAGGAATTTTGGTCTAATAAATGTGAAGTTGAAAATTTTTAGAGTCTCATGAATATTTCAACTCACACTAATATTAAACTCAGTGATAGCAGTAATAATTATCTTCACCTGTGAATTTTTTGTGAAATTTTTACACTAAAAGGAACAACAACATAGCCATGACATAGAGTTAATTTGAATCCAATCAAATTCTAGAGCCTATTTACATCGAAGAAATTATTTTATTTTCACTGCATAAGATAAAGATTATCTTTGGATAAGAAAATTATAGATCAAGAGCTTCCAGATTAATACACATCGGCAATGAGGATTCAAACAAACTTATATATAGTTTATCGTTGTTGACTCATAACACAACACACACAGAACTTGTTTTACAGTTTGTTAACCATTAACCGCTAAGATATATGGTATTAATATGTTTCCTAGAGAAATTACTATATTCTTCGATTTTCTTTCTTCATTGAACATCGCCAATAGCGGAGTCGATAGCCACTGTGAAGTACCCTAACATGCAAGTAGTTGTGTGTTGTGTATAATTCATTAAGGAGCTCCCATATTTGAGACTACAAATTGAGATAGGACTGATCCACTAAAGGAAGAAGCAAGGATATATTTAACCTTAGCCATGGCTTACAAAAATATGGCGTTCAAATTTCGTGATCCCAAAAGCCGACTATCTAACTTACAGATATAGAAATGTTATTCCATGAAATACTGTAAAAAGGTTTTTCTGATTGATTTCTGGATGGGATGCAAAACGTATGATCCAATGCGATGTATCTATATATATATATAATATATATATATATATATATATATATATATATATGTATGTATGTATGTATGTATGTATTTATGTATGTATGTATGTGTATATACATACATATACATACATACATACATACATATACATATATATCTATATATATATAAATTATAATATATATATATGCACTAAATTCCAAAAGCCAAAGAACACCTTCTAGTTGGAATCTGTGTAAACCACATCTTTGCTTGCCATTGAAAGTTATCCTTATCCCACATATGAAATCCATTATCCCCTAAGCTTCCTTTACAAAATTAGAAGTCAAGAATACCAGGAAAGGTTCATTTTGTTACTTATATGGGTTCAATCTTATCTGCAGCTTGGGAAACATTTGAGCTTAACCTGATCCAGTGATCGAGAGAGGTACACAGTTATTCGACCCCAAAAGCTAACTTTTTACATACAGGTATTGAAATGTATCAATGATTACACTCGTAAAAGTAGGAAAACGTTTAGGGATAAGGGTAAAAATCCTTTAATCATCGTGGGCATAATAGCCTTGCCAAATTTGAGGCGGTGGCTTTCATGTTGATTTTTGAAATCACACTTTTCGATTTTCTTTAAAGCAAATTGATTGTTGATCGAATGAGTAGATAATTTGTATATCGATTTCGATACTTCGATACTCATAAATAAAGGAAAAAATGCAGTCTTCAAAGATGGGTTGGCGAGAGGTTACTAGTTGTTCTTTAAGTTCATCGAGAGGTAGTGCAATGCAGCAGCTTGCTGTGCTCACAACGGAATGAGAGCTCATGGATTGGGAGCACAAGAGTATGAATGTCAGCTTAATATCACAGTACAAACATTACACTTAAATGCATATCGGCTGAATATTGTGCCTTTTCTTAATAGCTCTCACTTGAACTTGCTTTAATTCTAGGCTTACACTGCATTAAATCGGTGGCCGCTTTCATGGTTATATCCCTGCATAAGGTGTGCATGAATTTCTTTTATTTTTGGGCTCAAACCACTTGCACTCTATTAAATGGTTATCCAATGTTAGGTTTAGAGGAAAAGAGTCACTGAACACAACCTTGTGGAAAGGTGTGGGACGCTAAGGTATCGCTACTCGATAAATGGTGCGAAGCAAATAGATTAGGGTTTGAAGCTTTGGGCCTTTCTATGGGGGACATCTAGTAATTAAAGTACCCATAAATCCTAGTCACCCTTTAGGGCCTGCTGGAGAGCAGGGATTCACATCAAACCCCAACATCGTATATATTCTCAAGTCCCACGAGCAAAGTAATTATTCTTGTTTGAATGAAATACGACATCATACCATTAGATGGTTTCCTCTATGCTGACCTAGCTCTTATATGCCATCGTTTCGACTAGTCATGCACCGAGTGGGCATGAGGTGCTTTCAACTATGCAAAAAAAGTAAACGAGAGCTAGGACATCAAAAGTTATGGTGGTATAACTATTTATCAAGAAAAAAGAAATAAAAATGGCATCTAAAATATTACGTATGTGTTTTTCTATTTGGAATGGTATTGTAGTTCCCTTTCATGAATTGATATACAAAAAGTTAACTACAACTAATGTGTGATTTTTTTAAAGTGGTTGAATCTCCATTGGGTTACTATCAACATTAAAACTTATCTAAACCAAGAGCAAGTTTGATATACACAAACATTGAAGAGAGAAGTAGGACTTCGACAGAATTGAACATTAATTGTCTTTTTTCTTTTGCAATAATATAATAAAGTTCGTGTAAGGTCACTACGTAGTATGGTTACATATTGAACATTTTGTTTTGAAGTCTGATAAGTCCATAAGATCACAGGTTTAAAATGAATATGATCAATGAATCTCAAAATCACGGTAATACACCGAGTTTTAAGAGATACATGAAACCTCTATTTTCCCACACCTTTGCACTTGCTACGTGTATTAGCGAGTGTGAACTGATTGAGTGTCAAATGATGAAATGGTACATTGTTCATGAAATAGAAAGTAACTATCCAAATGAAGATGCAAAAAAATGATTGTTTCCTTTAAAAAAAATAAAAAATCTTCCATATTTTCCGCCTTTAGGAATCTTACAGTTATAAACATGACGATATATCATGAATTCACCTAGATTTTGGAATTCATTAGTAAGGAAACGTTGGAGCATCATGAGCGATGACATAACTTATTTTCATAGGATTACTGTGCCTTAATATATTTACTTGAATTTCAAGTTCGATCTTTCGAGATTGCTTGCTAAAGTGTCAAGTTGTTGATATTGACTTATAAAAAAAGAATATATGTTCATGTTTTAAGAATGTGGTATGGTATTCCTTGGTGCTTTTGGAGAGAACAACTAATGCAAGATCCATTTCCATTTTCTAATTGAATTGTGTTTCCCGAGTCACTGAACAAAGAAAAATATTCATGCCCAAGATAATTTTTTTCTTTCCAAGGAAATGGAATTTGAAATCAAGATCTAGGGAGCTTTGGGAAGGAATTGATAACAAAACAATTATTGTATTCTAGAATCTGGTGTAGACATGTGAATGCCCATATGAAATAATCTTACACATTACAGGAGGTGAAGGTGTGTTGTATAGTTAGTGGAGGGAAGCTATTTAAACATTTAGCTCAAAATATTGTATAATTTAAGACCGACATATGATAATTTCTTCAGCTCTTGGAGATGGAACTATCACTAACATTTATAGCAACATTGCAGTGTTTCACATCACACGAAGAGAAATGCTAAGATTTGGGGGTTGTTGAACTATGGATATTGCAGAGAGGAATATGCAAAGATGAAAATATGATCTTGAGCCTGCTTTGGGAGGGACAAACTCTGCAAATCCTAAATAACGCAGAAGTTTTGAGCTTGGGTAGCTTCGTATCATTCATCTGAGATGTAATCAAGTCAAGTTCTCTAAATTAGCTAAATATGGTTTAACATTCTTCTCACAGATTTCCGTGTAATGGGAAATTTTGCCAAAGTACATGAAAACAAATAAAGGGGAAAATGTCTTGAAACTTATTGAATTTAGTAATATTTTTTTATCATATCGAATTGATATGTTGAAACATAATTAATAATTGCCACTACGAGAAAAAAAAATGCTGAAAAACAATTATGATGGTAACTTGTAACAACATGGTAGGGTTTAAATAAGATAAGATAAAATACGATAATTTTATTGGTCTTCTTAAATGACAAAAGAATAGTTCAATGGGACTATAATATGTAGCCAATTAAAACTATAATGTGGGAGTGTCATCATCATTTTAAATGCTAAAATTTGAAAAGGTACAAATAAAAGTGCAATAATTAGATAAAAATACTTGAGAAAGGTTGAACTAAAAAGGCAAATATAAAAGGGTTAATGGTTTTTATTTGTTAACTTTATATATATGCATATGACAATTATGGCTCACTATTATAGTTCAAGTTAAATTTAGAAGAGGAACATAATAGGTGAGTTTAGGCCATAATGTTTATGTTGCAATATTTAACTCATGTGTCATCTTGGTGGTGAAAAACTATGCATGAGATAATATAGAAATTTAATTTTGATTTAATTCTTGGAACCTATGAGTATCCTTCAGTTCCAAACCATAGTAATTGATTAAATAGATTGATATCATAATTTGTACCAGGCAATTTTGAGAGGATCTCTTATCAGATTGCATTTATAAGGTGTCTTGACAACACAAGCAGATGTTGTGTGATTCAAACAAGAATTCATGAAATAGATAACTCTTGTCTTGGTAAAGGATGATTTAATGTTAAGGATGAGCTAACATGTAAATACCATGAGATCATCAACACTTAAAACTACATGTAGTGTAGAATTGAAAATATTAAAAAACTTTCACGCATAACTACAGTGAATTATACATGGCCAATAGATTGTCGGGGCATGAAAAGGGAAAAGTAAAACATACGAGGTGAATTAATGATTTGATTAATATTAAACTTCAAGAGATAGTTGTTAATAGTCTACCTAAGGTATGCATGAATACAATGCTATGCGACTAATATTATAACCACATGACACCGAGATCCCAGTTACACATGACAAAAGCCTTTCTTAATCACATAGATGAACCATGATAAATGAATGTTGGTATGATAGTAACATGGTGGAAAAATATGCAGAGAAATTTTCTGTCATGCAGGTGATACCATGAGGATGGTATTATAGGTTGTACCACAACTGGACTATGTACAATAGTACAAATGGGACTATATGACTACATATGCTAGAAGGTTGAAAAATGAAATGTGTATTCGTGTATATAACATACCTTGTGTGCAGGTATGCAGAAGTCATTGGATGGACATCTCGCTCGGTAAAACAAACCTAGAGGTTACCGAGAAGAAGGAAAGTAAGTTTGGTATAAGTAACTATGGTTAATCACAGTTTGGAATACATACAATTATGGTGAATATATGTATTTGAATACATATTGTGACGTGAAATAATGTATTACGATCTTGCATGCATATTAATGTGGAAAATATGCTAACTGATGTATTGTATCGAGAGAGAGACTACAAGAAGCAAGTGTTCGATAAGAAAACAAAGGCTTGAAAGAATGGAAGCAGAGAACATGCATTCTTTAGATAAAATAAATGTTAAGAAATAACTCCTTTAATAATATTAGGTAATAGATTATGATATTTATCATAGTTAAAATTTGCATCAATAAATTCTCACAAATGGTTTGAAAAAAAATGTTACACGTAGCTATGAAAGGAGAGCACTCCTTGAGATCGATGTAGCTATGCAAGGAGAGTTGCTGCGAGGACTCCTTGAGACCAAGGTAGCTATGGAAGGAAATATGCTATGAGCACTCCTTGTGGTTGATGTGCATTGGAAAAATAAATTACATTAGATGGCAGAGCAATGAGAGCTGTTGATTCAGAAACTGGGACAGTTTATAAATTTAAGGGGGGGAGTGTGTAACACCCCTCCCTTGTGTACTACATTATTGTAAACCTAAGCTACGTTAAAGCTAGGTGTGAAATGCTCCCTTCTGTGTTAAATGTTTGTAAACCTAAGATAAGGGAAGCTAGGTTTGATATCCTCCTTTGTGGGTTAAACTATTCTAAACCTAAGTTGAGAAAAGCTAGGTGATATGTAATATGAAAAGCGAAAGTGTTATTAAATAAATTAACATAATAAATCACTTGGAGGGTGGAGCACCACGAGAGAGGAGATGCTTGCCAAATCCCATGAGGAATTGAATAGAGATGAATATTTCATGATAAGCTTATAGATGGGATTCTAGAAAAGCTTGAATGGATTGGATATCCATCGAATGGATGGGAGATAAAGATCTGTGAGACATAAAAGCTTTGCGGGAGCGAAAGGCAAGCTTTTATGTGGAAAAGTGTTGTGGTAGATAAAGATGAGCTTTTCGCAATAAGGCGTAAGAAAATGGAAAAATCCATAAAGTAGGACACCACTAAGGGTAACTAAATCATGAAAGAGGGTATTAAATACCTAGTGCATCGATCAATTGGGGACAGTTGATCCTTAGTAATATCTTCGGCTTCCGAGGAATCAGAGGGGATCCATGGCTAGGTGGTGGTGCTCCTCCCTTCATATGTTCTAGTGGGATTCATCATGTGGAATGTTTTGTATGATGATTTCTTCCCTCGTTGTTTTAAATTCATTTATATTATGAAAGAAATTGTATGAATTTTCTAGCAATGAGAATGATTGAAGGAATTACATGTGACTGTTATAGATGAGTAGATTTACTTGTGCTCACAAAATTTATGAGGTAATGTTATATGGATGAAACTAGCAATTTTGGCATAATAATGAAATTATAATTTAGGCTTTTAAAGCATCAATGTGTAGACCTTACGTAGTATTTGTATATCCAATCCCTTGTTAAGGTAAATAGTGATGCTTGAGACTTTTATTGCCTCCAAAAGAAGATGCTTAGTAGGTAGTTGTATTACCTCGGCCATGGAGCTATTTTTACTTATGATTAGAATTTATTTGTGACTATAGTACATAAGAAATGTGGAATTTTTTTTTTGAGTTGATATTGGAAGGATGTTTATATTATTGACCTCATTAATGTTTCTATGAAATTAAATTCATGAGGTGTCCATATATAGATTAAGGTGTGAGATAACTAATGGCACGAGATGTGGGTGCATGCAAACCAATTACAGGGCAATTCCCCTAAATGATATAATCAAAGATATTTCAGTATATTCTAAGCCATGCATGTCAAAAGAATAGTATCCTATGGGGTCAGTCTAGATAATTGTACATGTTACATAAGTAGGGATATCACTAAACCATTTAACTATGCATGTGGGATTAGGATCATGATTTCGAGCCATCTGGCGAGGCTGGTTACCTTAAGTTTAATTTAATGTTCATTAATTCTTGTGTGAGGTTGTCAAAGAGTGTTGTTGGCTACATGCTCTATGATGAAAGATTGACTCACATAATGTCTCATTGATGGACAAATTCGACATCATAGATCCACCTTATATAAGTAATAAAGGTTATATATTGACACACTCAATGTACTCTTGGCAAGAGCGGAACTTTAAGGGTAAAAGGAGAAAAATTTCCTGAATAGGGAGCCTAGTAGCTAATTCTCAAGGTATACTAAGGAGGTTTCTTACATGGTTCTTGGTTTATATCCTCTTCTTTTGATATTTATTGTTCCTTTTCTTCATCCACTTAATAATCTATGTAAAATATTTTCTTCTCAGCACACTTATGACGTTTAGTCTATTTTCTATCACAACTCTAACAAAGTTGTTTTTCTCTTTTTTCCATCAACTGTTGTGGTGTAAACCTCGTAGGTTGTTGAAGGCTAGGAGAAACAACACTTATGTCTTTAGAGTTGTGAGTGGTAGACTTCCTTGTGGCCATAATTTTTCTTTCCACTTTTCTGGCAACCCTCAATGCCTTCTCCAATGAATCAAATTCTCAAAGGCGAACCTCACAGTGGATGTTATCCTTTAAATTCCCTATGAAGGCTTCAATCATGTGCTTCTCTAGAATGTCATTTACCGTTATATTCAATTTTTGGATGTCCTCATTGTGCTCTTCCATTGAACCCTTTTGTTTGAGATTTATTAATTGGGTAAAGAAGGTGTTGCTATTTATATCCTCATAGCGTGCTATCATTTCCTCCATCAAAATTTACTAGGTAACAAGTGGTTTACGAGAGCGAATCCCTCTATACCATAAAAACTCAGTGAGTTCTAAATATAAAGATGCAATATATACCTTTTGTAAGAGTTGCACAATATGTAGATCAAAATATTTCTTCATATGTAGTATCCATGTTATGGTATCCTTTCCATCAAAATTCCTCATATTGATATTTGGAACATGGTGGGTCTTCAATCCAATGTTAGGTTCTAAGAAATCATGATTAACATTTCTTTTGTTCTCATCATGAGTTTCCTCTACTACCTTTTCGCCATTAGGAAGCCTTTCTTGTAGCGACTTTGTCCTAACCTCCTTCAAACCTTCCATGTATTTCTTCAAATATTGCATGTTTCCATTCAATTTTACTTCTATATCATTGATCTTATTGATCATAGCTTCAATCACATTCTTCAAATCATGCCTCCAATTTTTCTTACTAGGTATTTCTATTTTCTTCATTCGAGACATTTTTTCTTTCTTTCTTTTAGGAGCTCAATATTGAATCTTTTGTATCTCGGTAATTTTGGATTCCCAAGGTTTGACAATTTTTCGTATGGTATCCTTATGAGTCATCTTTCCAACCCCATAAGTCTTATTGATATTGGATTCTTCAAGAAAGAGTTATGTCGAATATTCTATGGTGGCCTCATATAGAATCGTTATGTATAGAGAAATTGTATGAAGTTCCAAGTGTCACTATTTCAACCTTTGACCTTGAAAAAGCTATCAAAGAAACTACAACCTCTACTCTTTCTTTCACTTTTTACAAATTTTGAATCTGATGATGAGAGAGAAAGTTATGATGATTTTCCCAAGGTCACCTCTTTGAGATGGAATTGAGAAGTGTGAAAAAGCCCTAAGTTCCTCACTTCATATCTCTCAAAATATAATGAGACAAGATATAAACTTAGGACACAAGGTTAATCAATAATGGTTTCAATGTAAGCTTCTCAAGTTATAGTGAAAATTCCACAATAACGAGTTTGAAGTGATGAAACCATAGAATCAAAAGCTTTGATACGAAATATTAAGAAACCTACTCATAAAATAGAATAAGAGATAGATCAACAACTTCATAATATGCCCGTAGAGGGGGAAACCTCCTTTACATTACACAAATGTACAATTCTTGGATGATACAAATCACAAGACCTCCTTTCTATATATAGCATTCTAAGGGTTCACAATATAATTAGAGTGGATATAACAATAATGTTGTAAGGGCACAACAATAGCAATGGTGAGGTTCTATGGTGCACAATAATAAAAATATGGGGGCTACATGGGCACAACAATACAATAAGGGGGTTGTAGTAATAACAATAAAGTGTTACACTAGTAGTATAGCTCGACCTAACATTGAAGACAATTTTATTTTTGTTTGAGGTCCCATAGAGAGCATTGATGTTAGTGGACTACTCATCATCATCCTCATCAATATTATAAATATTTAGATAACTTGAATTTTGTATCTTGTAAAGTAAAATTGGTGAAATTTCTTATAATAAAATTTAATAACACCAATATCACCAAAAAAAATTTTAAAATGCATTAAAAGTTCAATATTGGTGAGGCTACATCATGGTCATGTCATAGAATAACACATGAATAAGGCAAGGAATTGAACTAGTGACCTAACATCAAGAAGTGTCTTAACAATGCAGTCATGACCATTTGTCCAAGGCACTCCATGTACTATTTATTGTAAATCTTAATTAATGACTAAAATTCCATTATATATGAATCTCTACACTACACATGATAGGATAAGGAATTTCTAAAATACAAGGATCACTATCAAACTTAATTTCGAGGCTCAGTATTTCAACTTAAGTTGGATGAGGATCTACTCATTTTTATTTCTATTTTTTTAATTAAGGGGGTAGATTAATTGTCAAAGGAAATAAATTTTGATGAATTAAATTATAAATATAAATAATAATTAATTAAATAGAAAGTAGTTTAGTTATATAAATTAAACAACTTGAGTCAAGTTGCCCTAGCACAATAAATTAAAACCTCAAAAACAATGTTGGGCAAGCTCTATGGGGAGGAGACTTGCTAGAATCTAGTGAGCTTAGGGCTAGTGCTACTAAGCCAATGTGTTATAGGAAGGAAACATGTTAGAACCCAATAAACTTAGGGCTAGTGCTATCCCCATAGGCCTAGAAAATCACACAATTTAACAAACAAAAAAATAAATTAACTAACACCAAAACAAAGTTTTAATGAGATAAAATTATTATTAAAAACTTCAACCTTTAAATTGGAAAACCATTTTTTTATTTTTATCATAATATAACATTAAAATTTGTAATTATTTAATGTATAATTAAATTGTAATAAACACCAAAGATATTCACTGTAATTACAAATATAACCAATATATATTATTAAAGTTGTAAATTATTTTTGTGGTCACTAAAATATGAAAATGAAAATACAGCCTACATAAATGTAACGCTCGTAATCAGCACATACTGATGTTGGATGAGACTTCTCATTACTGTTTACGAGAGACGTCTCATTGCTGGAAAATTAGTGTTCCAAGGTTTCCCAAATTAAGGTTTCTTAAGTCAAAATTGAAATTTAGGGTTTGGGTGGAAAGCAAAACACAAGTTTCGTTTCCGTCCAATTTTTCATTGGAAATATGAAAGTATATGAAATTTAAGCTTAACACTTACAAAACACAATTTCATTTCCGTTGAAATTCCGAAGAAATTAGTGTCAGAAAAATATTAAAATTTAAGGTTTGAGTGGCCAACAGAACACAACTAAATTAAAATTGAAGATTGCGTTGACATTGCAAAACACAATTTCGTTTCCGTTGAAATTGGAATAAAATTTAAACACAATTTCATTTTACGTAGAAATTTTCATTTCACGTAGAAATTTTCATTTAAAAAAAAAGTTAAGAGGTTTTTCGTCCCACGTATTTTCGCTTATCGATCAGGGTGTGTATCGTTTCAAGGTTTCCCGAAGAAACTATTGCGTGGCAAACTTTCATCGGAAATATGAAAATAAATGAACGTTGGTTTTCAATGGAAATATGTAAAGGTTGGTTTTCATTGGAAATATAGGCAACGTGTATTATCATTGGAAATACATAAACGTAATTTCATTTGCATTGAAAATATGATTGCTTCTCTTTCGTTTCCGTTGAGATTTCATTGGAAATATGAAAGTAAATGAAATTTTAATTTTAATTTATCGTTAGCTTAATACTTGCAAAACACAGTTTCGTTTACATTGAAATTTTAAGAAATTAATGTTTATAGCCTGTCATGGAAATAATTAAAATTTGAGGTCAACTATTCAAACAAATCACAGCTTTCATTTACGTGGAAATTCTCACTGTCATTGGAACTGCCTGCCTTAAATTTCATTTCCCATGAAATTTAAATAAAATTTAAACACAATTTTATTTAGGTGGAACTTTTCATTTAAGAGGTTGCACATGCTGTCCACTGGTTTTAGCTCTACATATTTTCTCTTATTCAGTTTATATAATATTCTCCACCTTGAAAGTGTTTATTGTTCCAAGCTGGTAAGTGTTTCAATTTTTCAGGAAATATTTAAAATTTGAGGTTAGCTATTTAAACAAAACACAGTTTAAGACTTGCAAAACAAACAAACAAAACTAGTATAACCATATAGTAATCACCACCACAACTTGATGTTAAATGATAAATGCTCAAATCAGCCACAAGTCCCTATGCACAAAGATCTATTGTTCCAAAGTTAAACTAGTCTTCCAACCTCACAGAAAACATTAGAATTTAAGGTTTAATGCTAAACACAACCTTCATTTAAATATAAATTCTTGGGAAATATGAAATTAAAATTTATGGTTGTCTTGACGTAAAGAACACAATTTCTTTCATAGTTTTTGCTTTTCCATTTTCACTGTGTTTATTGTTCCAAGGTTTCCCAAAAAAATTATGGTTCCAATCTGTCAGAAAAGAAAAGAATAGATATTAACAAAACACACTACGAATTAGGAAGGTAAATGAAATTAAAATAAAAGGTTGGTTTGACTAAACCACAGTGGGATTATACCTTTAAATGAAATTTCTCCTCTGTTTTTCCTCGTAGGGATTATATATAGTCTTCTCCATCGTACAAGGGCTTTAGAGATTCTTATATGTGTAAGTTGATTGATTAAAACTATCGATTATCAGAGGATCAGAGTTTCTTTACCACTATGCTGAGAGGAAAACAAGAAAATATGTCTGCCAAGAGTAGGGGAGTCGAGATCTCCGCAGAGGAGTGGAAGCAGCTTAAGAAGGAAGGGAAATTTAGAGGCGTGGAAAGACGTAGATCTGGCACCTACGTTGCTACTCTCTGGAGAAGCTCCAATCGTACTCGCCTTGGAACGTTCCACAATCCGGAGTCTGCTGCATTTGCTTATGAGGAAGCAAAAAGAAAAAGCGATCAACATGAACAGATGAAGAAAAAGGGGGAAGTCTTGTGCCCTGATTCGAGCAACAGGCCTGGTGACTCTGAGGAACCGTTGCAGCAACAAAAAGAAGCGGAGGTATTCGAAGGTTCCAGCAGCAGCATTGGTGTGAGTGACAGCGTAGCATACTATAAAGGATCTGGTCTGTTAGAAGAGATAATAGCTCCTTACTTCAAATTACCCATTCCTTGACCACTAGTACATCCTATTATTATTCAGGATCTGTTGTTGCAGGCGTATTGAATAGCTTTGATGTCTGAATAGGATCTGTTGGGTATGATGTGGCTTCGCCCCATTCTCAGTTCTAAATGCACAATAGTGAAGTAAGGAAATTAGGCAAAGGTAATGAATGTTGATGATGGAGGGTTGAAAGTTGTTGTTTGGGTGGAGAAATCAAAGGCCATTGTAAAGGTTTTTGCATGGCAATTGTTCATTTTAAAATTGTGATTTGGGTTTATTTTGGAAGCTTTTATATAGTAAAAGTACTACATTACCTAGTCTTCTACCCTAACAAGTTGTAATTGTGAACTCTCTTTAATTATGAATGGTAAATAGTGAGTAGTTGTAATTGTTAATGTTAAATAGTGAGTTTATTTTTTGGGACTATGGAGCTATTGTTGTACCTCCTTGCAAGCTTGGTTATAGTAGAATTTTATTTTTGGTACTTAGTTATGGCTCTTCAAGTTTACTGGAAACTAAATGAAATTAGTTTCCTAGCTCTCAATAACTCAAATCCCTATGTCTTCTTAGGATTTTATGAAAATTTCTGGTTATGAGCATTATGTAAAGAAATTTTACAAAATATTCTTGGTTTAGGGAATTATGAAATCCTTGGTATAAACAATGGCTCAGTGCACTCTCAAACCCGCATTTCCACTATTAATCCATGTGGTCATGGGATTCTTTCTTGTCTTCACTCATTGCTTTGCTTTATGATCTTAAACCCCCTTTTTCAAAAAAATTAAAATAACTAAACATGACACCATTTATTATTACTTTTTGTTAAAGCTATGTTTTGAAAATTATATTCAATTCAAATTTTATAATATACTACAATGAAAATATGGAACACACCATTAAAAAAAATGAATGAAAAACTAGAAAAATAGAACAACTCTAATGACATCTCTCTAAAATTGAGAAAGACATGTTCTCAGATATTTTACAATAGTTTCCTTTCCTTAGTTTGATTATGTGTTACCCCATTATTCAATATAGTGCTTTCTTTCACTTCTCAAACTCTACTTACTGACCCATCTAGTTGTTCATTCCAACATTTCTTCACATGTTGGTCATGTTTATCCTCTGTAAGCCACTCTTTAATCATCTCTTAGATGTTAGAGGAGAAAGTTACCACAGTGATCAATCATTAATAGGAACATCCACATCATTCATTGTTGATAGTTCTTGTATGTTGTTCAGCTTTGCACCAAATTTCTGTAGCTTCGGGAAATTTCTCCTTAAATGGTTTTATCCACACACCAACACCAATAAGATCCTTTTGTAGAATATGAAATGAATTATTTCAAGCCAATTGAGAAGCCAACAGTTAAAAAACACAGTTACTGTTTGACCTAAAAAATGCTCCAAAACTCATATATTAATTCAACTATTAACTACATTATTAAATAATAAAACTATTACTAAAATCAACTCTGCAACAAATCTACTTACATTACAGCTAATTTCCAGCACTATTATAGGTAACAATTTGCTGCCTTAATTTTTCACAGAAAACAAAATAGCAATTTACATAACAAATTAATCATTATTCCTAACACTCCCCTTTAATGATTAATGAGGATTTACTATCTTATCTAGTAGTGCTAAAAAATGATATTTTGCAACTTCATTGGTTAATATATCTCCTAGTTGATGATGATTATTTATATGCTCAACTCAATGCCTAATGAAGTGATATTTCACTCAAAATGGTTTGTCATGTTGTGATGAACTCTATTCTTTGCTCATGAACTCTATTCTTTGCTAAATTGATGGCACTTACATTATGACAACAAAACACTCTAGGCTGAATTTGCTTTTCTCCAATTTCTTCCAAAATTTTTCTAAGTCAAAGAGCTTGTGTACATGCTGAGCTAACTGCAACATACTCAACTTTTGTGGATGAGAGGGTAACAATGCTTTGTTTTTTTGAGCTCCATGTAATCAAACTAGAACCAAAAGAGAAACAATTTCCACATGTGGAATTACTGTCATCAAGACTACCTCCCGAATCTGAATGACTAAATCCAACAAGATTGAACTTTTGAGAAGAGTAGAAATGAATTC
Source organism: Pinus taeda (assembly GCA_000404065.3). Lineage (NCBI taxonomy): Eukaryota > Viridiplantae > Streptophyta > Pinopsida > Pinales > Pinaceae > Pinus > Pinus taeda. The sequence goes on along the minus strand of APFE031212476.1, from coordinate 26,186 downwards.
CAAAATTTAGGGTGCCTTTCACATACCTTAAAATCCTCTTGGCTGCCTTCATATGTATTTCAGATGGATGTCATATACCTTGAAACAAGTGAAACTCGATATGTAATATGAGGCCTTGTGTGCGTTAGAAATATCAAGCTCCCCACAATACTACTGTAAGTTTTCTCATCAACTAAATCAGCACCATCATCTCTACATAACACCACTCCATGAGTACTTGGAGTAGGGGATGGATGACAATCAAGCATATCAAATTTATTTATCATATCATGTGCATACTTTATGTGACAAATGAAAATCTCATCCTTACTTTGATAAACCTCCATTCCTAGAAAATATTTCATGATGCCTAGATCTTTCATGTGAAATTCATTCACCATAGGAGCTTTGAATTTATCATTGATCTTAGAACTACTACCCATATACAATAGATCATCGACATACAAACATATGATTAAAATATCAATACCTTCTTGTTTGTAGTAAAGGGTAGGATAATTCTTACTTCTCTAGAAGCCATTTTCCTGAAAGTATCCATCAATCCTTGCATACCATGCTCTTGGTGCTTTCTTAAGGGCATACAAAGCCTTCTTCAACTTGTATAAATTATTCTCCTTTCCTTCCACTTCAAAACCTCGTGGCTACTCCGCAAATACTTCCTCTTTTAAGTACCCATTCAAGAAGGCACTTTTCACATCCATATGATGTATGCTCCACTTTTTATGACCTGCTAATGAAATCAACATTCTAATGGTCTCCTATCTTGCTACTGGTGCAAATGTCTCTTCATAATAAATTTTGTACTTCTGTGTGAATCCTTTAGCAACTAATCTTTCTTTGTGTCTTTCAACACTCCCATCACTGTTAAATTTAGTCTTATAGACCCATTTCGTGCCAATCTTTTTCTTGTCATGTGGAAGCTTTGTCAATGTCAAAGTGTCATTCCTTTGAATGGAATCCATCTCCTCTTGCATGGCTTTCATCCAAACCTCATTAGTACATGCATCTTCAAAACATGATGGTTCAAATTCAGCCTTGGCTAATAAAGCAAAATTGACTATCTCACCTATTGGGCTTCCTTCATGTGCTTGATTTGCACTCGTCTCATAAATATCACTCAATCTTCTTACCTTCCTTGTAGAACTTGGAGAAGAAGTTGGACTTGAACTTGATGTTGAAGAAATTGATGAAGCGATTCTTGGTGGAGTTAAGCCACTAGTTACAGAAACATTAGTTAGCTGCTCATGATCATTATCAATAATTAAATCATCATTCAAAATAGATTTTGTCTTCTCAACATGGCCTTTTTGATGACCATAAACTCCCCCTTCATCAAAAATTACATATCTTGAGACAATAAGCTTGTTAGTTAGGTACATGCACATAAGTCAAACAACCAAAAACTTTGAAATGATTAACATTAGGCCTTTTTCCATATCAAGCTTCATAAGAAGTCATCTTTTCCAGTGCATTGGTGGGGCTACAGTTGATGATGTATACTGTTGTAGCAACTACATCTCCCCAATAAGAGTTGCTCAATCCCTTAGTTTTTAGCATGCATCTTGCCATTTCAATCACAGTACGATTTTTTCTTTTAGCTATGCCATTCTGTTGGGGTGTGTATGTTGTAGTATGCTGCCTCTTGATGCCATTCATATCACAATAACTCTGGAAATGTTTTGAGCAGAATTTTCCTCCACCATCAATCTGCAAACGTTTGATCTTGCACCCTCTCTCATTTTCTACAAGGGCTTTAAACTTCTTGAATGTATCGAGGGCTTCACTTTTGGCCTTCAAAAAATATATCCAACAATTTCATGAGTAATCATCAATAAAAGTGATTAAATATGATGACTTACCCAAACTCTTAGTGTGCATATGACCACATATGTCTGAATGAACAAGCTGAAGTGGGTGATGAGCCCTCCATGCCCTACCCTTTGGAAACCTTTCCCTTGCATGCTTTCCTTTAGCACATCCTTCATGAAGCTCCTTATGCTCTTCTACCTTGGGCAAACAAGAAACTAATGCATGTGAGGTTAGAAACTTTAAACTCTGAAAATTTAAATGCCCATACCTCAGATGCCATAACCAACTTGAATCCTCATAAGCCATATTTGCAAGATTGTTGTTATGTTCATCAAACCTCAAGGGAAACATTCTATTTCTTTTCATAGGCACAATAGTGATCACCCTATTTCCCTTATTCTTATCATAGATAGTACATGTCTTATTTTCAAAGGCTACTTTATAATTTGTCTCACATAGCTGCCGAATGTTCAAAAAATTATGCTTCAATTGTGGAGTATAATAAATGTCATGAGTACTCTTTATACCTTCTTATGTTTGGACCTCCATAGCTCCTTTGGCAGCAACCTCCAATGATTTATCATCACCAAGCTCGATCATGGATTTGAAACTTCCATCCTTTGGTGAAAAGAACTTCTCATTTCCTATCATATGGTTAGAGCATCCAAAATCTAGGTACCAAACATCTTTACTAGTATTTTCACCTTTGGCATGAGATAAAAATAAGTGATCTCGAGGATACTCACCACTTTCTTGAGCATAATTAGCATTTTTACCTTCTTTCAATCAACATTCTCTTTCAAAGTGACCATACCTATTACAATAGCAACATTGAACATTTCTCTTATCAAATCTACCTCTACCTCTTCCTCTGAAACTACCTCTTCCACTTGAGCCACCTCTGCCTCTTGAATAATTTTGGCTTTGCCATTTACGTTGACCTTGATGGCTTTTGGTACTACTGCTACTTGCATCTTCATTCTTTGTAATTTGTAATTTAGAAAAAAAAGCTTTCTCTACAGCTTCAAAAGTTTCCTTCAATCTTTCTTCATGAGACATCAAAGATCCAACCAATTCATCAAATTGTAGTTTTGTCAAATCCTTACTTTCTTCCATGATTACTGCAACATGATTCCATCTATGTGTTAAAGATTTCAATACCTTTTTAATTAAAACTTCATTACTTAAAACTTATCCAAGTGTAGCCATTTTATTGACCACATCTTTGACTCTCACACAATAGTCACTCACACTTTCAACTTCTTGCATCTTCAAATTCTTGAACTCTCACTTCAATGTGTGAAGCTTGACCACCTTAACTTGATCACTACCTTGGTATGTTTCTTGTAGAGTCTCCGAGGCAGCTTTGGTAGTTTTTTCTCATGATATTCTTGGAAATAAGCTCTTATCAAGAGCTATCTGAATGTGAAACAAAGCTTGAGAATTCTTCTGCCTTGCTTCCCTTCTTGTTGTTATTTCATTGGCTGTAAGAGCATTCCAATCAGTTGGCTCCTCATATTCGGATTCAACAATCTCCCACAAATAATTTCCAATAAAAAAGGTTAGCATCTTAATGAACAAATAATCATAATCGTTGCCATCAAATTCTCGAACTAGCATCTCGTTAGAATTCGACAATTCGACATGATTAACTTTGGCGAAATTCCAACAATACAACTTTAACCCAAAATAATTTTACCTACTCTCATACCACTTGTAGAATATGAAATGAATTATTTCAAGCCAATTGAGAAGCCAACAATACTATGAAGAAAAATACATATAAAAAAAGATAAAACAATTAAAAAGCACAGTTATTGTGTGAGCTAAAAAATGCTGCAAATCTCATATATTAATTCAACTATTAACTACATTATTAAATAGTAAAACTATTACTGAAATCAACTCTAAAACAAATCTACTTACATTACAGCTAATTTCCAGCACTACTACAGCTAACAATTTGCTGCCTTAATTTTTCACAGAACACAAAATAGCAATCTACATAACTAATTAAGCATTATTCCCAACACCTTTCTACTAACTATGAATTTTTTATGTTGTTCACTTTTGGTGAATTTATTCAACCTTCCACCCTCTATTCCTTGCTTATATCCTCACCTTCTCTAAGTTCCTCTTTTTCCTTTCTTCTTCAACTTACCCTGGACTTAGATCTTATGATTAGACTATTCATAAAATTGTGTGGTATTTAGAATAACCTCTCCCATTGTATTATATTCATCATATTTTATTTTGTCTCAATGTGATTGTTGTGACTTGGTGACATACCTCTAGATCTTGGTATTCTCATCCTCAATGTAAGATACATACCTTAGAAACACCAAGAATTTGTTCGTGTATTATTGAGGTGTCATTTGCCAAAGTTTGTGTTCATAGAACACTTTGCTATGGTGTCATAATATTTTTCACAGAAGTAGTTCACTTGAAAGTACTTTCCAAACTTCCTCCATGTTAGCTCTCTCTCCTTGATACATTTTATATTCTTGAAATCCTCCCACCATATATCATCCTTTCCTTTAAGAGTAAAAAAAGCCACCCTCACATTCTCTTCTCATACACATGTAGCTTGAAGTACTTTTTAGTTCCCAAAATCCAAGCCTCTACATCTTCTGCTTTATTTACCTCTCCATCAAAGGTTGGGGCTCTTGCTTTCTTGGATTATTATTGCATGGGAGTCTTCCTCCTTTTGCATGTATTCTCCTCTATCTGTAATAGTTTCCCTCTACTTTCTTATCATCCAATTTATAATTTTGGCTATTTCATGGGTTTTTCTTAGGCTTGTTCTTGTAGTCATGGATAACACCAACCTTATTTTGTCGTTTTCATTGTAATTCTAATAAGGTTTTCCACAATTGATCCATAAAAATCTTATCATTATCTTCCCTTCTAACTTCTTATCTAAGCTCTTATACTTCTAAGAGTTTCGATGAGTTTAGGAGTGCCTTTCTCTTTCATCTTTCCAACTTACTCATCTTCGAAACCTGATAGAGTCATGTTCATACAAGGTTGTTCAAATCGACTACTCATTGCAATTGTAATTGTGAATGAAGTGTAATTTTGAATAGTAAATAGTGAGTTTGTGTGTTGAAACTATGAAGCTATTGTTGTACCTCCTCATAAGCATGGTTACATTTGACTTGTATTTTTGGTACTCAATGATGGCTCTTGTTTGATCTTATTATTGATTTCTAAGTGTCTTTTTTAAATATTCCTTCCCATCATAAATATTTAGAATCTAATTCTAGCCAATAGTCCCCTCGGGAAGTAGCGAGACAAAATGTTGTAATCATATTTTTAATAAAAAATAAATCGTAATTAAACGGATGTATTTGAAGGTTCCAGCACGGGTTTGACTAACATTTTCCCATATTATTCATGATCTCGGCTGTTATAAGAAATAATAGCTCCTTTTTTCAAATTACCCATTCCATGACCACTGGTACATCCGTATGATGTGCTCAACTATGGTATTGCACCTTGTATGGTTAAAAGTTTGATATGGTAACCTCTCAAATTGGTGTGTACTTTCATATATGCGTATTATAATCATTTTGGTAGGGTTGTTTGTCTATTCCGGTGTAATGTGTTGTTGCAGGGGCATTGTGAGTTTTTCAATACAATTATTGAATCGTTTTGATGTCTCAATAGTCATTGTTTTTATGGGCGCCAAGGATGACTCAGATGTAGAGTCACTCCACTCTAGAATAGTGATAGATTATCATTTTGAATTTGATTAATCTCATGTTTGCATGCCATTTCTGAATTTGTTGGGTATGATGTGGCTTGGCCCCGTCCTAAACGCAAAATAGTGATGTAAGGAATTCAAGCAAAGGTAAAGGTAATGAATGCACCTATCATCATGAGGGTTGGAAATTGTTGTTTGGGTTGAGAAATCAAAGATCACTGTAAGGGTTTTTTCATGATAAAAATTTGAAAATTGTTATTTAAGTTTATTTTGGAAGAGTTTATTTAGTAAAAGTACTATATTACATAGTCTGCTATTATAGCAAGTTGTAATTGTGGATTGTCTGTAATTATGTAAATACTAAGTAGTTGTAATTGTGAATTATCTGTAATTGTGAATGGAAAATAGTGAGTTTGTGTGTTGGGAATATGGAGATATTGGGATTTGGATTCATTTTGGAAGTTTTTATCTAATAAAAGTACTACATTATCATAGCAAGTTGTAATTGTAAATTAGCTGTAATTGTGAATGGTAAATAGTGAGTTTGTGTGTTGGGACAATGGAGCTATTGTTGTACAGCCTTGCAAGCATGCTTACAATAGACTTTTATTTTTTGTACTCAGTCATGGCTCTTCAAGTTTACTAGAAACTAAATGAAATTAGTTTCTTAGCTCTCAATAGCTCGAATTCATATTTCTACCTAGGATTTTACCAAATGTTCTAGTTATGAGCATTATGTAAAGAAATTTTGCAAAATATTCTTGGTTCATGGCAATTATGAAATCCCTGGTATAAATAGTGGCTCAGTTCATTCTCAAACTCTCATTTTGACTATTAATCCATTTGTCATGGGATCCTTGCTTGTCTTCACTCATTTTTTTTCTTTATGATCTTAAACCCCTTTTTTCAAGAAAAAAAACCTAAACATCACACCATTTACTCTTACTTTTTGTTATAGCTATGTTTTGAAACTTATATTCAATTCTTGTGAATTTTATAACGACTTTAATGACATCTCTCTAGAATTGACATAGACATGTTCTCATATATTTACAATTGTTTCATTTCCTCATCTTGATTCTATGTTACCCCATTATTCATTATACTCCTTCCTCTCACTTCTCAAACAATACTTCCTTACCCATCTGGTTCTTCCTTCCAACACTTCTTCACATGTTGGTCATGTTTATAAAAAGTAAGCCACACTTTAATCCTCTCCTAGATGTTAGAGGAGAAATTTCACTATGGTGTCATGTAAGACCACTGTGATCAATCATTAATACTAACTTCCACCTCCTTCATTGTTGATGCCTCTTGTATTTGTGCAACTTTGCACCAAATTTCTGTAGCTAGGGGAAATCTCTCGTTAAATTGTTTTCTCCACACTCCAACACCAGTAGGCTCCTTTCTACTAGCTATGGATTTTTGATGTTGTTCACTTTTGGTGAAGTTATTAAACCTTCTACCCTCTATCCCTTGCTTATATGGTACCTTCCTCTTTTTCCTTCTTATTTAAGTTAGCCAAGACTTAGATCTTATGCTTAGACTATTCATAAAAGTGTTTAGTATTTAGTAACCTCCCCCTATTGGATTCATCTTATTCTATTTCGCCTCAATATACTTGTTGTGAAGGGGTGACATACCTCTAGATATTGGTTTACTCATCATTAATGTAAGGTAGATAGCTTACCAACTCCAAGAATTTGTTGGTGTACTCTTCAGGTGTCATCTACCAGTGCTTTTGTTCATAGAACTCCTTCTCTCTATTGTCATAATATTTTTCACACAAGTACTTCCCTTGAAAGTAATTTTCAAACATTCTCCACGCTAGCTCTCTCTCCTTGATTCATTTTATATTCTTGAAATCCTCCCACCAAATATCATCCTTTCATTTAGATTAACCACCCTCACATTCTCTTGACATACACATGTAGCTTGAAGTAATTTTTAGCTCCCAAAATCCAAGCCTATGCATCTTATGCTTTATTTGCCTCTCCATCAAAGGTTGGGGCTCTTGCATTCTTGAATTATTATTGCATGGGAGTCTTTCTCATCTTCCTTGCACTATCCAATGATTTTCTAAGACTACTTTATTTTCTTTCTAGAGAGATGATCAATTTTATTCCTCCCTTTGTATATATTCTCTTCTATCTTCATTAGCTTCCCTCTCATTTCTTATCATCCATTTTACAATTTTTGATATCTCATGGGTTTTCATTAAGCTTGTTCTTGCAGTGATGGATAGCACTAACCTTATGTTGTCTTTGTCCTTGTAATTCTAATAGGATTTTCCACAATATACCATTTACTTGCTTGTTCCATCAAAATATTGTCATTGTATGCCTTTGCAACTTCTTATCTAAGCTCTTATACTTCTAAGAGTTTCCATGAGTTTAGGAGTGTTTGTATCTCTCATCTTTCGAGCTTACTCCTCTTGGAGACCTCACAAAGTCATGTTCATACAACTCTGTTCAAATCTGCTCCTCATAGAAAGTTGTAATTGTGAATGTGTAATTGTGAATAGTAAATAGTGAGTTTGTGTGATGAGACTATGGAGCTATAGTTGTAACTCCTTGTAGGCATGATTACAATTGACTTGTATTATACTCAATGATGACTCCTTTTTGGTCTTATTATTGATTTCTAAGTGTTCTTTTTGTAATATTTCTTAACATCATAAACACTTAGAATCTAATTCTAGCTAATGGTATCGGCAAGAACTAGCTAGACAAAAGGTTGTAATCATATTTTTAATAAAAAATAAATCATTACTAAGCTATCCATATGTGTGAATATCTTCTGAATTTGTACTTATTTTATGAGAAGTTTTTTAATAAATTAAATTTTTATAAATTATTTACAACATAAATTTGATGTGTTTGTGTAACCCTATGGCTTACAAAACAATGCTTTTTTACTACTATCCAAAAGTTGCTTTCCTTCAATGTCATATTTTTAATGACATTTTTATATGCTATAATATACATATGTATATGTTTTATTTTTTTGTTGCAAAAAGATTTAAATGTTGCATTTCTATTTTGTCATTTAATTCATTAGATTTTAGTTTATTTATTTTATTTGCCATAAATAAATTTGTAAATACTAAAACAACCACTAGAAACAAGACATAAAACAATGAACCTTATCCCATTATCTAACTCACCCAATGAGATTCTATGGTTTGAAGGCGAAGTCTAAAAAGTTCCATCATCAACATGCCCCAACCACATTTATTTCGTTAATGAATAGTATTTTCAACAAAGTACTTATATCAATTTGTATAGATCCTGATTGAGATATTCTAATTTATTCAAAAACACTAGCAACATCAACAATTATTAAGAATAGTGTGAAATACACTTAGAGAGCATCATTTGTATGTAAAATTTAGTCAGCATGAGTTTTATCAAAATTAGATTCAGTTTTTTGGGTCATGTAATATCTAAAGAAAGAAACCTTGAAAGGGTCAACTAAGTCCTTGATTGGTTAGTTACTAAGGACTTTGAAAATACTCAATCATTTATGGGAAACACATGTTATTATCATAGGTTCATAAATGGTTTTAATAAGTTCGCTTATCCAATAACATCCCTACAAAAGAACTCAGTTATTTATATGTACACAAATGTCAAGAGGGTTTTGATTGACTAAAATATTTGTTGATTGTTGATCCCATAATTAAAACTTTTGATCCCAATAAAGAATACTTAGTGTGCACAAATGCTTCTTTAGAGAGGTTAGGAGTGCTAACGCAAGACGATTATGTTACTACCTATGAGTCTAGAAAATTGAAGGAGCATGAAAATAATTGTCTCCTATGACTTAGAGTTAGCTAGATTAATTCATGCTTTCAAAAATGTGAAGGCATTATTTTTTAGTCAAAAAATTCATGTTAATAACTACTAATATTAGTCTGAAATATCTTTTTAGTCAACTAAATTTTGAAAGGAGGATGCCATTCCTTAATGAATTTTATTTTGAGATAAAATATATAAAATGGAAGGAAAACAAAATATCAAACGGGCTTACTCGAAGTATGAATTATATTTGTAGAATTAATACTAGTAGTATCAAAATGGATATCATTAAGCATGTTAATGCAACGACCTAAGTATATCCCGAATATAGAGAAATATAAGAAAAAATTTTGCATGAAAATTCTCCAAAAGAAGAATCCGAATATGCTCCAAATGACTATGGTTTGCTGACATTTAAAAGTAGACTTTATATTTCAAATGTGTAGAGGCTGAAGCAAGTGATTATAGATGAGAATCATAAGAAGCGTTTTTCACTTACACAGGTTACCAAAATCTTATAACAACACTTAGAAAGGAATTTTATTGGCCAAGGATGAAGGCATGTCTAGCAAGGTACTTAACTAAATGCTTTGACTATCAAAAAGTTAAGGTAAAACAACAACAACCTGCTAAACTATTAAATTCTTTCCCTATCCTTGAGAGAAAATGGGATGTTATTTCCTTAGATTTGATAATAGGGTTACCTAGAACCATAAGGAAGCATGATTCTATCGTCGTTGGGATTGATAAAATAAGTAAAGAAGCCCATTTTATTCATGTCCAGGTATGTTAAGGATGGAAATTTAGCTAAAGTTTTCATGAAGGAAATATTCAAACTCTATGGAGTATAAAAAACAATCATTTCTCACAAAGATGCAAATTTCACATCAAATTTTTAGAAGGAACTTTTTACACGGTCACCCACTTAATTAATTTTTAGTATTTCATAACATCCTCAACTTGATGGATAGATTGAAAGAACTAATGAAATCCTTAGACATATGGTTTGTATGTATGCAACTTACCTACCCACTAAATGACATGATTACTTACCCTTGGTTAAGTTTGTATATAATAAAAGTTATCAAGCATCTCTAAATATGAGTTCTTTCAAATTACATTATGGATGGAAGTGTTATATTCCCTTGAGCTCGAGTCATCAAGATTAAAGATTTATTTTAGGACATGATCTCTTAAGAGATAGGGAGTGGGTGGTTAAACTCATAAAGATAAATTTAAAAACAACCTATAACAACCTCCTCCCACATCTACCTAAGTAACCTTCCAAGCTCGATAAACATGTGATAAGAAGTTACTATGATTTAATTCGAACTCCTAAGTCAGCTTAAGGAAGTCGAATCAATGACATGACACCATACGCACATTCCACATCAACAATAGTACTTCGAGGAACCATCCCAATATCACAAGTAACTAGACCTTGTGTCCCAATGAGGTTTTTTACCATTAAACCTATGGAAGCTCCCTCAATATGGACAAGCATGTTCCCACGAGACTCTCTACACTCTGACAACATGGGTATGCATGCATCTAGGGGGTTTTCTGCCCATTGTTGTGCATGTGTCGCTGAGCTAAATAGGAAACTGGTTTTAGGATACATCACTCGCCTATCGACCACCCTATCACTCTCAGGATCATTGCGGAGGAATATCACAATAGTAAAGTTGATATCTTATGTTGTGTTGTGGACTTTAGAAAAGCTTTCGACATTGTTCCTCGAGATAAGCTCTCGGAGAGACTTGAAGAGATCATGGCTCCTCCTAAACCGAGGATTGCTATGATCCATCTCTACGATACTATCATTTTGAAGATTAAGACAAATGAAGGGTGGTGTAAAGATATTAAATGCAATATGAGGGCTAAGCAACGTTTTCCCCTACCCCCATGCCCTTTAGCATTTACATCGATAAGCTAGAGGAGTGGTTGTAAATTTCAGGTTGCAAGGGCACCGCGCTTGCTGTTATAATCATTACTCTTCTCGTTGATGTTGATTATATCATTCTTCTTGAAAAAATTCATGATCACATAGACAAGTACCTTAAGACTCTTCATGTCTACTACTCCAAGATGGGTATGGAAGTCAATACCGATAAGACTAAATTCATGATCATCAAATCCAAAGAGATCACCCATGGTAGTTTCATCTATTGTAAACATAAGTTAGAGCACATTTCTTCTTATAAATATTTGGGTATTGACATTCCTCATCATCTGAAATGGAATTATAACATCGAGGAAAGGATTATTTGTGGCTGAAAATCTTATTATGAGCTTGAAAACAATTGTATGTTGGTTGATATTTTCATTTGGAATAAAAAGGCTTCCTTTGAGACTCTCATCGCCCCTATTCTCTTATACATATGTGCATCTTAGGGTTGCAGTATATCAAGAGAGTCACATTGAAAGATTGAGATGACTAAAAAGAAATTCATAACATACAACCTCAAGATCAAGGGAAATACCCACTATCCTATCCTCTTGATCGAAGTTATCCTCTCCCCCATTGAAATTATGACTATGTTTAGATATGTGATGTTTAAGAAGAAGCTTTACAACATGGACTCTAAGAGGCTCCCAAAAATTTCTTCTAACTTAAGTCAAAACCCCCACCTTCACCTTAAGCGTGGGTGACATAAGGATGTCAAGTCTTGGGTCAAACTTTGGGGGATTAAGGAGGAGATCATCATGGGAAGCAAGGATAATTTCAAAGATATTGTTACCTCCAATTTTAAAGACAAGTTGTGAAATGATAACGAGGTGGAGGTTAAGAGGAAGCTAAGATTACCTATAAGGAGGTGATCAACCCTGTTAGAGTCGGTCTGTTCAACCCTGCGTCAGAGATCAAAAACCTCTTTTACTGCATTTCATTTTAGGTGTCCCATTCTACTCAATCACCTGCATTCCATTTAGGAGCATCAATCCTCTGACGCAAGGGTCTTGTCCCCATACTTCACTCATGTCATTTACCTACTAGTTGATGTCTATTCATTAAAAAAAAAAGCACATACAATTTTCTTTTCATCAAAGTTGCAAAAGTTGTCTTTAGGGTTTTAGTGTCAAGTAGGTCTAGGGTTTCATTAGGGTTTTGTCAATAAATGCTTCGGAGTGTCTCATAATCACCACCAGGCCATGTGGATGTTCCTAATAAGTTTTCATTCCATAATTTTCATCATCAATAATGCTCAGAATGATTCTTCTTCAAAACTCTATTTTGAAGAAGGAATCGTTAAAATTATTTTTCGTAATAAATATCTAATTTTAAAGGTTTTTCAAATTCTATAGTTCTTCAGTGCGGCCCTGGTCATCCTTTTCCAAAATCCAAATGCCATCATCCCTTCAAAACATTGTCAAAAGTTTCATCATTTTAGCCAAAAAATCAAAGAGGGAACAAAAGGAAAAGAGTTGTATTAAAATATCAAAGTGCCAAAGTTCTACAACTTTATAAAGTGGGTTATTGAAAATTAAAAATCAAAGTCATTAGGGAAAATAAGAAATTTTGGGTGCTTGAAACATTCATTTGTATGGCAAAGAAGCCAAGTCAGTTTGTGGAAGAGCGAATTTTGTTTTTGAAGGACAAGACTGTGTGTTGGAAGTCCATGCGGTGCATTGGCGGAGGTCGCGGCACACATAGGCCGCGCAACACATTGGGTAAATTTCCACCACGTAAAACCGCACTGTCGCAACACATCCAGGAGGCGTGGAACACTGGGTTTTTGCATGCTGCACAGAGCCGACAGGCCAAATTCATATCCTTGCTATCATCAAAAATCAAAAAACGCCATTTCTTTTGCTCCAACTATTCATTTGCACACAAGGAGACAACAAGAAGTTAAGTTAGATTGTGGAGGATTGAAAACAGGGTTTTAGAAGCTGACTCTATGTTGTATCTACTGTGTGGCACATTGGGTGGAGGTCGCGGCGCATATAGCCACCATTTACAGTGTTATTTTCAACGTGCACGACACACATAGGGGTCGCAGCGCACTCGGTTGTGCGCGCGGCATACAGAGCTGCCACCTAGAATTTCATCACTGCTTCCAAACTTTTCAAATTAACTCACTCTTCTATGATCCAAGTAAGTGTGTGGGCCTTTGCCATTCCTATTAAACGGTTTTTGCTATGATTTGAAGAGAAGAATATAAGGTTTGAATGGAAAAAACATAAACCCTATCCTTTGCTCCTTACAGTTTCAAATGGTGTTTAAAAAAATCATTTTCATGTTGAATACTCATTGTGACATCATTATACAGTCCCTCTCCTTTTCCCTTAAATTATAAAAGCATTCATATCACTTGTCTCCCATTTTGTTTTCCTATCCCTAACACTACCATTTCTTATCATTACCCCTTTCCCCTATCATTTGTAAAAATTCCCAAACCCCACATTCCTAACACTTAGCTAAGTGACTGTTACTATATTTCAAATTCACTTGGCAGTCGACTTTATCCATTCTCCCTTTTCTTTTCCCATTATTTCCTCATAGTAACTCATTTCCCTTTGCGACCTCTCGCATTAAAAACAAAACACTTATTCATCATTTTCAAACCAAAATCAAACACCTACTTGTTATACACATTGTAGCACCATGACAGAGACAGATTCATCCTATGAGAAAAAATATGAGCACGACAGTGACTCAACCACTGAGCCTAATGTGTCGAGAAGGCCTCATAAGGGTGGTAGACATGTTAGACAAGAGCCCACTTCCTTGACTCAATTGCAGGCCTGCTTGCTTGCAATGACATTCTTTTAGAAACAGTCATGCTTTCAGTATTGTGAGATGATTGCTCAGATGTAGCATCATCCGAAGTTAGTGCCATTGTTTGTTTTACATCTGCATGATGGTCATGTTTCTCTTCCTGGAGTAAACTTCACCTTGACATCAGAAACCATCTCTCAGGCTACCGGGATACCGAATATAGGCGAAGATTGGAACAAGAGACAATAGCTGGATAGAGCATATTATGAACCTTACATCAGGCCTAGTTATTTGAGGCAGCTCAGCAGAGTATTCCCATTCTGGTTTCTGGGGGAATCTTATGTGTCGTTCATGAGACTCATTATCAGATACTTTAGTTGTGAAGGCCGCTTCTCACGCCTCTATGAATACCATATCAGGTTATTGATGCATTTCACGAGAGTGAGGTTGATGAACACTCCATATTTCATGTGCCAAAACATCGAGAGGATGACCACTCTTGTTTAGAAGAAGACTCCTGAACGACAATACAACAACATTTACCACTATGTGCTCATCAAGATCATTGTTGTACATAAGCTTGGCCTGCAGGGTATCACATGGGAAGACTTCATTTCCCATGAGTTCTTCATAGTTTTAGCAGCTCATTAGGAGGTTTTCCATGATGTGGGTGAACCTTGACATCAGCATGGAGGATGGGAGGCAGAGACTACTGGTGTGCCGACATATGTCACCTATCAGAGAGGCACAAGGGGATTGTTTGCAGCAGCCCGACGAGTACTATATCCACCTGGGGTGGAAGGTGTCTCGTTATCGCCATGAGCAACATAGGTATAGGTACATGACATAGGCAAGAGGCCAATGCAGGACGAGGGGTCTTCAGTTGAGCGAGACTTTATTCTTGTCCAGGATGACGATACAAACATGGGCCCGCAAAGTGCACATCTTAGAGAAATCATCCAGGAGCAGCAGACAAAGATCAAAGCCTTGTCCCTCAACTTGGAGAGGGCTCAGTGGAATATGAAGTACTTGGAGCAGAGGAATAAACAACTTGAAGATCAGCAATCAATCATGGAATTGCAAAACATCTCGGAGAATCATCAAGCTCCCCAAAGGAGGAGGATTGAATTCACTTCGTTGGAGCAAGAGATTAATCCTGATCGGGAGTCTTGGCTCGAGAGAATCAACATCCACTTGGAGAGACTACTAAAAAAGGTCGATAGGAAAAAATAATTGTTGAGACACATGGTTTTCCATTACAGGGCGTGAAATATGAGTTGCAAGGCACGAATAAGGAATCTAAAGGCAAAACTGAAAAAGGCAACAAAGAAGCAAAAGAGGCAAAAAGAGCATGATCGTCTTTAGATATTGGCCAAAGCTCTTTAGCCCAGCATGACACTTGATAGAGAAGATTCAGCCCAAATTTGAAGAAATTTGGAGAGAATTTTGTCAATTTTGAAAATTTTTGTCTAAAACAGGTTTTTCCGTCCAACGTGTAGCTCCACTTGGCGCGCGGTTATAATTGGGAGGTCTCCAGGAGGAAAAATTTACATTTTTGGGTTTTTCATCAAAATTTATACATTCTCATTGATTACGTAAGGATTTCATCAAGTTCTGGGTTTCCTAAAGGGTCAAAAACACCCTAAAAATGACCTTTCTATCACTTTTTACAACCACAAGAAGCAGTGTTGGGAGATTGAAGCTTTGGAGGGGCAAATGACATCCAAATCCAGAAATTCCACTTATGTTGGAAAGTAGACAAGTAGGAATTTCCAACGAGCTATCATGAGCTCAATATGGACTTCGGGAAGTGCTTCAAAATCAGCTCCAAAGTTGTGCTATAGATACAGGTTTCAGGCGCGGCGCATAGAGGATTTTTGGCTTATTTTTCACTGTACAACTCAGAAATTCACCCAGTTTTTACTAGTTTTGCTTTTTGATGTAATTATTGATCTACCATGATGTAATTGTTGGACCATGATGTAATATTGGTGCATTTTTATTTTTTCTAGAGGATTCATTCACTAAAAAGTGAAAATTTAATGAATGAGTCACTTTCCTACCTTATAGAGGCAAGTTGTTTGATTGCCTAGATTTCAGTCCTTTGTTTAGAATTGGTTGAAACAACTCCTATAATGATGATCTCGACCCACAGAGACATGGGAATGGGTTATGATGGTCTAAATCATGTATTTTCTGAGTCATCATTAGGGTTGGACACTTGGGATTGCTTGGCACATCATTGTACATTTTATCTCTGCATTTTTGGCAAAGGAAAGACCAGGGTTTTGCGACACTTGTTGGGATCCATGTGGCTATGTGTTTTGATGGTGTTTTTCTCTATGTAACTATAAGTTCAGTGATGTATATGTGTATCATTTTCTCTTCTCTTTTCTTCTAAAATACAAATGAGTGATTAAGGTAGAATTCACTGGACTGATGTGCTCTGCCTTGAGATTTTGTTTAATTTTCAATGTTTTCATCTATTTGAGGAGGACTCTTGAGACTCTCTTGCCCTCCTTGGCTCCTCACCAGTCTGATCCATCTATTCATTCAATCTTAAGCATCAAAATGATTGCCTTCCTTGCCCGAATATGAATTCTGCAAAAACTAGGCCTTATCCCCGGACCCAAATTTTCCTTTCCCATTCTCCAACACAAAACCCCCAAAAACTCAAATTAAATCCTTGCACTTCATACCTAGCCTACGATTATCAGCTATTTCATTCATCTCAAGCCCCATCGATTATCCTTTGCTGAGATTGACTCGGAGAGAGCCCTCTCCTATCCTCGTAGGGCTAGCTACGAGGCTGAGCATGGTTTGATGTGGACCTAGAAGCTTACCTTTTCAGCCTGAGGTAAATCTAGGATCTAACATAGTGGCGACTCCAGTGGGGATTGATTTTATTATTTGTTAGTATTATTCATTTTGAAACTACAGACGAAGTCTGAAGATTAGCCAGGTAGCCTTCGAAATGCTTTTGCTTTGCATTAGCGCAAGTAGATAAACGCTACTTCAGTCAATCTCCAATCTAGTCTCATTAACAGAAAAGCTAACGTGCAACCACCCCGGTGCATGTGATGATTCTAAGTTGTGGATGATAATCTTAGGATTTGATAGGATGAGAAAGTTGTTTATGTCCATTTGACCTTTTGAAAAATCACACTGGCTTCAAGGAGATATAACAGAGCTTATCCAGATCCAAATCCTCCTCCTATCTACAAAAATCCCAATTTGATTCCAAGACTTCTTCGTCAAGAGAGTTCTAACACTCCCGTGTTCAAATCCCGTTCATGCCCTGCAATTTTCAAGTATCTTGAAGAACTTGATTTTGATGCACAGTTTGAGTTATCATTGTTTGAAACCAAATTCGAAAGTGTTGTTGGTTCCACAGTCCCGAATCTGAACTTTGTTGTAGCTCTTTAAGTTGAAAAATCCAATAAGGCCATTGAGAATTTTATTTTAAGACAACTGCAGACTAAAATTGAGGCTTCAAATATCGTTGATTTCCTAGAAGCTGCATCTGCCTCCCTTGGATCTTCTGTCACTGCATTCAGCTCAAGTGTTCCCACTGAACCGCCCTTCATTCCCACTATCCCTGTGCAACCTATTATGACATATCAAAAGTCTGCAGTAAATTCGCCTCCATCTACTCCTTCTACATCTAAAATCTCTTCTCCTTTGCACACCCTGCCTCATACCCCTCACACATCAGCTGCAGCTTCTCCCCCAACATCCCCCAGACCGAATCCACCAAGAGGGATGGCTGCTCGTTTTGCACCTCTCGTGCTGCCTCAAGTTTTAGATGATATGCCGGCAGATTATCAAAGCAAAATTCCTTTGTTTCATGGCACTCCTCATAGCATTATCTCTCAACAACATGTGGACGGAATGGCAGATTTCTATGACCTTCATGAGATCGATGCAGAAAATGTGACAATGAGGTTGTTTGCACAGACATTTAGTGGTGAAGTTAGGAAATGGTTCAGAGCTTTGCCCACTGCTAGTATTGCTACATTGGACGATCTACAAAGACAATTCCTAGATCGTTGGGAAATCAAGAAAAATCCTCTTCAGATCCTTCATGAATATGAGCATATCAAGCGAAATGTCGGTGAGTCCATTCAAGATTACTGTATTAGATTTAGTTCAGTTTACAAAGAAATTCCTGATCACCTAAGCCCACCTGTGGGGCTAGCCATGATGAAATTTACGGATGGTTTTGATGCTGACATAGCTTATCAACTAAGAGAGAGAGAGCCTACAACAATGGAAGATATGCAGAAGATCGTTGTCAGCGTTGAAGAAAATCTGCTGGCCAAGAGGGCTAGAGCAAGAGTAGAAAAGAAGGTCACAATAAAAGAAGAGTCGTCTTCGACAGATCAATTACTTCGGAAGGTGGAGAAAATGTTTGAAAGGGTGAAACTTGATAAACCTGAGCCACAAGTTAGAAATCCTAACTTCTGTGGCTAGCAGCAGCCACAATATAGAATCAAACAAAGAGAAAAACGAGCTCAAGATCAGACAACACATTAGCGAGTATAGCCACCTCTGCAGCAAAATTTTGCGCATGGATTGGAATCTCATGAGGAAGAGAATGTGATAGGGGAAGAAAATAACTTCTTTACTCTAGATGATTTTCCTATTTATATTACTAAAGAGGAGGAGTATGCAGAAATTTCGGCTGTACACAAAGATGTTGATTTCATTCTAGCAAATGACAGAGTTTTGGAAGAAGAATCAGATGAGTACTAAAGAGGTTATATGAATGCTTTGTCCACCCATTAGCTGCAATATTCACTTAGAGATAGAGATGTGCTTGTTAACCCAATTCAGAAGAGGAAGGAAGTTTCAGCATCAAAGAGTGATTCACCTGTTGTACAAAAGAAAGGGAAAGAGGCAGTTGATCCCAATATCAGCAAATCACCATCAGCATAAAAATAAAATCAGCCAATTGGATCGAAGGAAAAGGAAAAGAAAGATGTCCCAGTCAAAGAGGTAGAAAAGGTTTCAGCTTTTAGTTTAGAAAATGAAATTTCTAAATTGAATGTATCCATTCCCTTGATTGAAATAATAAGGAACAGGAGTTATAGAGGGCAAGTTTCTAAAATTTGGAATTTTGATCCAATGTTTGATATGGTGAATGTCGAAGATGATCAATCCGAATTGATTTTTTGGCAGCATTGAGTGGTGAGTCTCCAGATAGTGATGTGCCACCTTTCTATATCATTTTAAGGGTGCATAATTTTGTGTTACATAATGCTATGTTTGATTCTGGAGCTTCCCACAATCTTATGCTGAAGGCTATCATGGAGAAGTTGGGTCTGGACATCACTAGGAAATACCATGATCTTTATTCAATTGATTCCAGCAGAGTGAGATGTATCGAGCTCATCAAGGACTTGGTTGTAAGTCTGGATCAAATCCCAACGAAGAATGTTTTGATGGATATTGTTGTAGCCGCATTCCTCCCAGATTTGGTATGCTTCTTTCCAGGTCTTGGTGAGCGAAATTGAAGGGGACATTACAACTAGATTTCTCCTATGCAATGATTCTTGTGTTTGGCCAAATGAGAAAATTGTACCGGGAACAAAAAATGAAATACATGATTACAAGCAAGGAGAAACCAATTAATCATCCAATTAATTATGTACATACAGATCTAGAGTCGTTTGTTTTGTATTCAGATAGTTTCAATGATATAGATAGTCAGTTAGTTGAAGTAGCAAGTATTCCAGAAATAACAGAGAATTTCAGAGAAGTTTTAAGGAAAGAAGGACAAGAATAGCAAAACACCGTTGAGCAATCATCGAAAGATAATGGACAACAAGCAGGAAAAATAGAACCAATAGAATTTCAGCACTTAGAAGAAGATGAAGAGGATCTGTGGACCATGGATTTCGATGGTGCTGGAATTGGTATTTGGGTACGCTATCCTTTCTCCACTTTGAACAAAGTGCCTAGTAATGTGCGGGTATGTTCTTACAAGTTAGCTTTTGATTGTTTGAACAATGAGGCTGAGTACGAAGCTTAAAAATTTTAAGAAAGTTGAATGCCAAGAATATTGAAGTATACTCCGATTTTAAATTTGTGATTAAGCAAGTTAAAGGCGAATATCAAGCTAAGCACCCTCTGATGCGAGCTTACCGAAATGCAGTCCTAGAAATCCTGAAATTGTTTTTAGCTTATACCTTGACGTGTGTGCCTCGTATTCAAAATGGCATTGCTGATGCACTTGCTAAGGTAGCAAGTAGTTTGAAGATTCCAATGAACTCCAGTAATAAATTCGAAATCCATATCAAGCATCGTCCAACTGTCCTGGACAATTAGAGATATTGGCAAGTTTTCCAAAATGATGAGGAGATTGATGATTTTCTACAAAACAAAGGTAAGTTCAAAGATACTTCAATTGATGTAGAACATGATGACGGTAAATATGATGTGTAGATCAATCAAATGGAAGTGTTGCAACTAAAGGATAGCATTATTCCTAAACGCTTGATACCTTTAGAAGAACTCTTTGATCAAGATGACGTAGCCCGCAAACCAACATTGCAGCCAACAGAGAAGGGTGTTGAAGAGGTCAATATCGGAACAACTGCAAATCCAAAAATGGTAAAACTGTCCAAAACATTGCCACAAAAGGTAAAAGCCAAATATATCAGTTTGTTGTCATCTTTTGCTGACGTGTTTGCTTGGGATTATTCTGACTTGAAGACATATGATACCAATATAATTCAGCACACTATTCCCATTAAGCCTCATCAGAAACCTTTCAAATAGAATTTGAGAAGGCTAAATCCAAAACTGCTTCCATCAATTGAAAAGGAAATAAAGAGGTTGTATAAATCAGGAATCATTGTTCCCATCAAATTTTCCGACTGGATCTCTAATTTGGTGCCCGTACGAAAGAAGACAGGTGAGATTCACTTGTGCATTGATTTTAGGAATCTCAATAATGTTTCATTGAAAGACAATTATCCATTGCCCAAAATGGATCATATACTTCAATGAGTAGTTGGAGCATCTCGTATGTCACTACTCGATGGTTATTCTGGATATAACCAAATTTTGGTCCATGAAGATGACCTGGATAAAACAACGTTCACCACTCCATGGGGAACTTTTCATTACGCTAAAATTCCTTTCGGTTTGAAGAACGCGGGTGCCACATTTCAGTGAGAAATGGACTTGGCTTTCGCAAATGAGAAGGATGTATTTTTGGTTGTGTACCTTGATGATCTGACGGTGTTTTCCAAATCAGATGAAGAACACATGTATCATTTGAAAATTGTCTTTCAAAAGTGCAAAAAATATGGTGTGTCGCTAAATCCAAAGAAGAGCTTGTTTGCAATGGTTGAGGGCAAACTACTTGATCACATTATCTCAAAAGATGGCATTTGTATTAATCCAGCAGGTGTAGAAGCGATTCAGCAAATTGACCTTCCCCAAAACAAGAAGGAAATTCAATCTTTTAATGGTAAGATGATTTTTTTACACCACTTTCTGCCTAACCTTGTTGAACACCTAAGAGAGATTACAAACACGCTTAAGAAGGACAACAAAATGAAGTGGACAGAAGAGGCTGTAAAATCTTTCAATTTAGTCAAATTGGCTCTTTCTTCAGCTCCGGTTCTAGTTAGCCCAGACTACACTCAGTATTTTATATTTTTTTCTTTTGCTTTGTAGCATACAATGGCAACTGTATTAATGCAGAAAAGAGATGAGCATGAAAGACCAATTTCTTTCTTCAGCCAAACTATAAGAGATGTAGCCTTGAAGTAGAACATCATTGAAAAGCAAGCCCTTGCACTTGTGAAAGCATTGAAAGATTTTCGGGTATATATTCTGCATTCTCATACTTTGGCTTATGTTCCTAATGCTGTTGTTAAGGATGTTTTAGTGCAGATAGATCCGAAAGGGAGGAGAGGCAAGTGGATTGCAGCCTTGTTGGAATACAATGTGGAGATAAATCCCACCAAGCTTGTTAAAGGATAGGGATTGGCAAAGTTAATGGTTGAATCAAACTTGCACGCCTTAGACATAAATCTGATCACTACTATGTTCGATGAGAATGAGGAAGGTTCATCAATTCAGGTATCTGAAATGTTTGTTCTTTCCCCGTGGTATTCAGATATCATATATGTTCTACAGAATTTGTCACCACCACCCGACATGACTAGAAATAAAAATAGAACTCTCAAATTAAAGGCTGCTAAGTTTTGCATTCTAAATTCTGCACTTTATTTGAAAGATCCTGGTGGCATTCTATTGAATTGTTTAGTGGAAGAACAAGCAAAGCAGGTCATGGAGGATTTCCACAAAGGATATTGTGGTGGTCACCGTGTTTGGAAAACAACGGTGAATAAAATTTTGAGAGTGGGGTACTATTGGCCGACATTGTTTGCTGATGTATATAAGGTTGTCAAGAGATATCATAAATGTCAGATTTTTGAAGGAAGGCAGAAATTACAGCGTTTGCTACTTAAGCCCATTGAGGTGAGTGCCCCTTTCAGTAATGGGGGTTGGATTTCATTGGTGAAATTCATCCCGCTTCCTCTGGTCAGCATCGGTGGATTCTCACGGCAACAGATTATTTCACGAGATGGATCGAAGAAATTCCCACTAAACAAGCTACGGATGCGGTGATTATTTCATTCCTTGAGAATAACATCTTGTCTCGTTTTGGTTGCCCGAATAAGTTAATCACTGATAATGCAGCAACTTTCAAATCAAAGAAGATGATTGAGTTTTGTAACAAGTATAAAATCATTTTGGGTCACTCAACTGCCTATCATCCCTAAGGTAATGGATTGGCGGAGTCTTCTAACAAATCTTTAGTCAACATCATTAAGAAGCTGCTGGAAATAAACAAGAAGAGTTGGCATAAGAATTTGGTCAATGTACTTTGGGCAGATCGGGTCAGCCAAAAGAAATCCATTGGTATGTCTCCCTTTGAGCTTGTTTATGGAGTTGATACAGTGTTTCCTACCTCTCTAGCAGCTCCAGTAGTCAAACTTCTTTAGGAGGCCAGCAGTGAAGAAGATCATATGCAGAGAACACTAAATCAAATGGTCCATTTGTAGCAGACAAGAGAAGAAGTTTTTCAAAACACATCAAAGTTGTAGGAAAGGATTAAGAAATGTATGACCGAAAAGCAAAGGCGGTCAAATTCCAATTGGAGGAAGTGGTGCTAAAATGGGATGCAAAAAATGAGGAAAAGGGTAAGCACGGTCAGTTCGAAAATATCTGGAAAGGTCCCTTCAAAATTGATGCATATCATGGTCAGAATTCATTTCTTCTAAAGGATATTAATGGGGAATAATGTCCGGGAGGGCCAGCCAATGGTACGCTGCTCAAGTGGTATCATTTCTGAGAAATTTTCTGCTGCTTACATTGTCATTGTATATACCATTTTAATTTTAGTTTCATTGCAAGAGTGTGCTATAATCTTTTCTTCAGTTTGGGGATTAAAGTGAAGGCTATAATTCTAAAGGATGATTTCAGCTTTGCTTTGAGTTTGTCAAGTCAGTCTTTGAGTCATTTTAAGTTCAAAATTGAGTCAGTTTGAGTCAAGTTTCAGTAAATAAATTGAGTCAAAAGTCTTGTGTGGATTTCTAGAAATAATGGACTCCATAGCCCAATGGATGAAGGCACGGCCTACTCTCCCACAAGTCTGTAGTTCTTGGCACCTCCAAGGAGCTACCATCCCCATTGGAGCCAATGTTAGAGTCGGTCTGTTTAGCCCTCCGTCAGAGATCAAAAACCTCTTTTGTTCCATTTCATTTTAGGTGTCCCATTCTGCTCGATCACCTCCATTCCATTTAGGAGCATCGATCCTCTGACGGAACGGTCTTGTCCCCATACTTCACTCATGTCATTTACCTGCCGGTTGATGTCTGTTCATTAAAAAAAAAAAGTATATACAGTTTTCTTTTCATCAAAGTTGCAAAAGTTGTCTTTAGGGTTTTAGTGTCAAGTAGGTCTAGGGTTTCATTAGGGTTTTGTCAATAAATGCTTCAGAGTGTCTCATAATCACCATTAGGCCATGAGGATGTTCCTAATAAGTTTTCATTCCATAATTTTCATCATCAATAATGCTGAGAATGATTCTTCTTCAAAAATCTATTTTGAAGAAGAAATCGTTAAAATTATTTTTTGTAATAAATATGTAATCTTAAAGGTTTTTCAAATTCTATAGTTCTTCAGTGAAGCCCTCATCATCCTTTTCCAAAATCCAAATGCCATCGTCCCTACAAAACATTGTCAAAAGTTTCATCATTTTAGCCAAAAAATCAAAGAGAGAACAAAAGGAACAGAGTTGTATTAAAATGTCAATGTGCCAAAGTTCTACAACTTTATAAAGTGGGTTATTGAAAATTAAAAATCAAAGTCATTAGGGCATATAAGAAATTTTGGGTGTTTGAAACATTCATTTGTATGCCAAAGAAGCCAAGTCAGTTTGTGGAAGAGTGAATTTTGTGTTTCAAGGGCAAGACTGTGTGTTGGAAGTCTATGCGGCGCATTGGAGGAGGTCGTGGCACACATAGGCCACGCAGTGCATTGGCCAAAGTTCCACCATGTAAAATCGCACTGTCGCGGCACATCCAGGAGACGTGATACACTGAGTTTATGTGTAGCACACAGAGTTGACAGGCCAAATTCATATCCCTACTGTCATCAAAAATAAAAAAACGCCATTTATTTTGCTCCAATTATTCATTTTCACATAAGGAGACAACAAGAAGTTAAGTTAGATTGTGGAAGATTGAAAACGGGATTTTAGAAGCTGACTCTGTGTTGTATCTGCTACGTGGTGCATTGCGTGGAGGTTTTGGCGCTCATAGCGGTCGTGGTGCATATGGCCACCATTCATAGTGTTATTTTCAATGTGCGCAGCGCACATAGGGGTCGGAGCGCACTGGGTTTTGCGCGTGGCGCACAAAGCTGCCACGTGGAATTTCATCACCGCTTCCAAAATTTTCAAATCGACTCACTCTTCTATGATCCAAGTAAGCGTGTGAGCCTTTTCCATTGCTATTAAATGGTGTTTGCTATGATTTGAAGAGAAGAATATAAGGCTTTAATGGCAAAAACATAAACCCTATCCTTTGCTCCTTAGGGTTTCAAATGGTGTTTTAAAAAATCATTTTCATGTTGAATACTCATTGTCACATCATTATATAGTCCCTCTCCTTTTCCCTTACATTCTAAAACCATTCATATCACTTGTCTCCCATTTTTATTTCCTATCCTTATCACTACCATTTCTTATCATTACCCATTTCCCCATATCATTTGTAAAAATTCCCAAACCCCACATTCCTAACACTTAGTCAAGTCACTGTTATTGTATTTCAAATTCACTTGGTAGTCCACTTTATCTATTGTCCCATTTCTTTTCCCACTGTTTCCTCACACTCACTCATTTCCCTTTGGGGCCTTTCACATTGAAAATAAAACACTCATTCATCATTTTCAAACCAAAATAAAACACCTACTTGTTATACACATTGCAGCACCATGACAGACACAAATTCATCCTATGAGCAAGAATAT
The DNA here is from genome assembly GCA_000404065.3 of Pinus taeda. NCBI lineage: Eukaryota > Viridiplantae > Streptophyta > Pinopsida > Pinales > Pinaceae > Pinus > Pinus taeda. Next base: position 592 of record APFE031212476.1, on the reverse strand, counting down.
GAGCATGACAATGACTCAACCACTGAGCCTAATGTGTTGAGAAGGCCTTGCAAGGGTGGCAGACATGTTAGAGAAGAGCCCACTTCCTTGACTCAATTGCAGGCCTACCCGCTTGCAATGACATGCTTTCAACAACAGTCATGCTTTCAGTATTGTGAGATGATTGCTCAGATTCAACATCATCCGAAGTTAGTGCGGTTGTTCATTTTACATCTGCATGATGGTCATATTTCTCTTGCTGGAGTAAACCTCACCTTGACCCCAGAAACCATCTCTCAGGCCACCGAGATACCGAATATAGGTGAAGAGTGGAACAAGAGACAACAGCTGGATATAGCATATTATGAACCTTAGATGAGGCCTAGTTATTTGAGGCAGCTCAGTAGAGTATTCCCATTCTAGTTTCTAAAGGAATATTATGTGCCGTTGATGAGACTCGTTATCAGATACTTCAGTTGTGAAGGCCGCTTCTCACGCCTATATGCATACCATATCAGGTTATTGATGCATTTCATGAGAGTGAGGTTGATGAACATTCCATATTTCATGTGTCGAAACATTGAGAGGATGACTACTCTTTTTCAAAAGAAGA
>APFE031212475.1:1474-16533 GCA_000404065.3 Pinus taeda | reverse complement strand
ATTCCATTTATAATATTTTATGCTCTCGTGGACAAGTAATATTTGTTCTCCTTTATTTTTAATAAATTGATGATTATTATGCATGATTTTTCCAATTATGGTTTATTGATGAATTTATTATAACATCACTCACGATTTTAGCCTCTAAGACCCCTTTTAGATTGCAAATTTGATCTTCAGTTCATAATAAAAAATTCGAACTCAGACATTCGTTGGAATAAAAAGCGACAATTTTGCGTTGGACGTTTATGGAAAACGAAGAAGAATATTGAAAATTTGAGATATGGGTTTTGTGCATAATAGACCAAATCTGTTTCCAAATGAGCAACTTTCCATAATTCGATATGGATTAACAGAAAACCAAGGTTGTTCGAAGGACATATTTGCAGATTTTCTGTTGTGACTGTTTTCCAAATTGCCCAATTACAATAATCATATTTGACTTGTTCTAGCTTAATCATGATGGGAAGATCTCTCAGATCGCATCTTTCTTGTTGAGATTTTGTAATGAATCTAAATTGTATGGGAAATCATTTTGTTGTAAATTTCCCTTTGTTGTTTGTATATTTAAAATAAATAAATCAGAGAGAAAAGGGAGATAATGCATATAGGGAGAAATTAGATATTGAAGGTTTCCTTTGAGAATGTAATAAAAAACATCAATAGTTTCCTTTTGATTAATGCAATCTTGATCTTTTGAGTATTATCTAGCCTTTGATCTTTTTGCCACAACCCTGATCAGAGAGTTGGGCCCACTCTCGTGACCATGTGCTGGTGGATTAGATGTGTGTTACGTTGATTTCTGCAAGTTTATTATTGTTGTGAATGTTTATCAGTGCTTGTTGTGAGTCTTTACTGATGTTACTCTTATTGTTGTTACAATTATTACTTGTTGTTACTCTTATTGTTGTTACAGTATTGCTCCTTATTACACATTAATGAATTTATAGTTAATTTTCAACGCTGGGTAGGGAAACTGTAGCCTACATAGACTTTGCGCAGTAGCCTTGAAATGACAAGATGAGCCCCAGATTGACAATTAATGTGGGGAAGGGTGAATTCTATAATTCATATCTTAACACAAACAGACCGCAGGGTCTATGTCAACATACACAAGTATGGCTTGTACTGGATTGCATGCAGGTATCCCACATTTCCATGCGCGAACATGATCCACTGGATTGTTTCGCATACTGATCCATAGACAATAGTGTTGAGCAATGTTAGTGGAACAAAACTTGTTATCTTCAGGGCAAAAAACTTTCAAGAGAGCACACAAACCTTCCCGCTGAGTTGGGTGATTGTGTTGGATCAACTCGCAAGCGAAGGAAGACCTTTCAACTTGATGGAATAATGGATCATTTGTCAAATATTCAATAATTAAACTTGTTGTTTTTAGTGAGAGATTTATGGAGAAATTAGTGGAATGACAGGTGAGAGATTTATGGATGATTGTTGAGAGAATTATGGAGTGATTTGTGGAGTTATTGATTGAGAAATTTGTGGAGTTGACAAAATCCCAATACCTCTCCTCATGTATAAATATATGCATATGTTAATGAAATAAGATTGAGTTGGTGTGTGAGAGCTGTGCATTATTGTTGAATGTTTTATGCTTTGTAATTTACTTTTTATTGTATTGTTCCATATTTCATTTGGTATCATAGCCAGAGCTTTGAGAGTTTGTGAAATCGATGAAATATTTGTGAATCCTAGTTTGAATCGTGAGCATAATATGTGGTGGAGTGTATTGCATTGTAAAGAGTTGTAAGAATCTGGCAACACATAATTTGTGAAGAATATTTCGTGAGGTTTGCTGGTACAATTTTTATTTTTTCTTAATTGTGAAGAACTGCTGCATGTACTGATATATATTTTTGCAAAATTTGTTGCACTGAGCAAAATCATGAGGATCAGTATGAATGCCTGAGAGCTTCCCTACAAAGAGGAGCAGTGAAGAGGAGCAAAAAACGAGGAGTTGCAAGCGTGGAGTAGGAGCAGAGTTTAATGCGCAGAGTTTAAGCGTTGCAGATGAGACCAATGTGTGAATGACTCTTCCTGCAATGTTTGACTGTGAGAAGGATCTCTGTGCGGAGCTGTCATGGAGAAATCTGTCTGCATAAAAAGTTGTTGCATGCTTGAGTTTTGTGAATACTTAAGCACTGGGCGTTGAACACTATGTACACTGATTTCTGTTTGAGCAAAGCATCATTGGATGTGTTGTGTATCCACGCGTTAAATTCATATAAATCCATCCTTTAATTTTCCGTATGCCCACAACAATATTACATTTATATACAATATGATATGGTGTGAAATTAAAGGTGTGAAATTGGTGGAGAACACTAACGTAAATAATTATGAAGAGCACTCTTAATAATTATTGGAAAGTTTTGTATTTTTAGTCCCTACCATCTGGCAATGGCCAGGGACTATAGTAATCGAAATGCTGGGCGTAAGCATTAGTTCAACAGCTCAACAATAACAAATAACCAAAGTTTGTAATCAAGCTCATAATAATTTACACTGCAACCTCTTCCACCATCTTATTTGGCCTCTTCCCGAGGCAGGGAGGCAAAAACATAGGTTATATTCATTAGTTTACTTCCCGTTTACTTCCCATAAACTAACAATTGAATTAATGCTAACATTAATTATGTAACTTTTAATGTTTATTATTTTTTCATTGCCTACGTTTTATAAAAAGGTTTTATAAACTTTGTTTGTTGCATGAAGACGCATGAAGATGGAAAGACAGGTGGCTTGCATGAAGTTGAGCGTGGCGAGAGGAGGGCTCATGGGCATGGCGAGAGGAGGCCTTGCATGAAGATTCCCATGCGGGCGCGCTGGGATCATTGTCTATTTAGGATCTCTTCCCTCTCGTAAGCCATCTCTGAGACTATCTCGGCTATGCCACAATGGAAGAAGCTAATCAGTTCCCACAGGCAACTTTGATAGGAATCCCAGTTCAGCCTTCATCATTTAGAGATGGAAGAAGCTACTAGGTTCTTGCAGGTGACTTTGACAAGAATCGTATGCATAAATCGTAAGTAGCATCAATGAAATAGAGAAAGCTGTTAAAATTCATTTTCATACTAATTCAGTGGGAAACCAGCTTTGAAGTCTGAATGCTGACAATGGATATGCATGTAATTCAAATTAAACGAAACATAGCACTTGTAATTAACCTAAAATTGTTTTGGATGCTACAGGGATACAAATTGATTATGGAGAACTGCAGAGCGAATGCAAAATACCTGACATAAACCTTGAAAAGACTGAGTGACCTAACAGAAATCCTTGAAGAGACTAGGAGGATTTCATTCCTTCGGTAGCCCCTGCCAATATGAATTCTTCTGGTTGGCGTTTATTCCAAAGCTCCGTAGAGTCCTGCCTGCTTGAGTGGAATGGCAGGCTTCCCTCCTCTCCTACCCCACTGAATTCATTTTTTGACTCCGCATAGCAAATACTTTTTCCCCGGATTCTGGGTACTCTGGGCTGTCCTCGCAATTCCTTGGCTTCACTAGACATGCCATATTAAAAATGAATGAATTGGGTTTTATTTTTGATTTTAAAATTTAAATTTCATAAATTCAGCTCTAAATAATTTTTTTAAAAATATACAGATATTTATGATTTGAATTTATGAATTATGGAAAAGCATATGCAGAAGTTGAATTTATGAATTATGGAAAAGGATATGAAGAAGTAGAGATAGGGTTACACAGTTTCTGTTTCAAGGCGAACTGTCTTTGGAGCTAGAACTGGAACCCGTGCCTTTGCTTTCTTAGCTGCTGGGCCAACCTATGCGGGTTCAATCAACTGCCAACTAACAACATGGATTCAACTGGTTGTACTGCTTACTCTACCTTCGCTCTAGCTGCGTGGTGCTACTCTTCTCATCTATATTTGCAGTCAAGACTAAGTAATAGGCGCTGCCCTTCTTTCCTCCCCGCAACAACTTGAATCCTCCTTACATGCTAAAGAGATCATACATCACTGGACTAGTTACAATACTCCAATTACTTTTAAAGATGCTTCTACTTAATCTCAAGCTTCACAAAACCTTCTGCATGCCAAAGGCTCAGAATCCTTCCTTCAGCCACGGAAGGAAGCAAGAGGCACAAGATTGAATTGCTTCTCTCTACCCTTCAAGGACCTTTTTGTTGACCACCACGAGGTAGGTAGCGTTCTAAGCACAGTGATCACTCACACTTCCCTTGATTGCTCTGCAAATTGTCAATAACACTGACACCGACTTAATTAAGAGCGCAATTCATCATCAAAATAAGGCCGAAGAGCATAGACGTTGAGGACAAGTGTAATTAAATACCTGAAAAAACTGCCATGTCCATGGCTACCCACAACTAGAAAATGTGCCCCCAATTTGGCTGCGGCTTGATATATCCTCTCCTTGGCCTTACCAATGACGACATGGGTTTCTGCCTTCACACCATATCGATTGTAGATATTGATAGCTCGCTTCAATATCCTCTGGGTCATCTTCTTTGTTTGCAATTCAAGAAGTTCAAACACATGATTGCTAGGAATATATGTTGCACAATATATACAGACTAATATCAGAAAGAGATGTAAATGACCAAGGGATTTCAAGAATCAATTGTATTATTATCTGAAAGCATGTTGTTCAGAGGATATCAGAGGTTAAAAAGTGCTCCATCCAGAAATTCAAAGGAGAAAACATAGGTTGCAGATCACTATATCAGGATATTTACGAAGCACATCTCACGACCCTGTAATTCCCGTTATCTAATTCCTATGAGACCACTCAGATATGAATGTAAAACTGAACCACTCAGATATGGATGTAAAACTAAAATTCTTGAAACGTGACCAAAAGTATAAAACTAAGCATTGCTGCCAGCCTGCATGGGCATTTGAATGCATATTGACTAAGTGTCAAGCCATATATGACATTTGTTGAAGGTGATTTCTTAAACGTGCTTTGAGGGTTGTGGTACTTTTATGAGGTATCTTCTTCGCCACCTGTCATCGCAGCGTGGAGTAGCAAGATCACCCTTTCTCGCATGGAGTCGCGCATGCCAAGGACGGTACTTGTTTTCAGTAGACCCGATTATGGCGCAAGGGCTGCATACCCGCCTAGTTATGATGGGCCTGGGTCCTAGGGCACAATACCTATATGTATGACGGTTATATCATATCATAGTAGGAGCCCCGTATATATGCGATGTGAGACATAGAGATGATGATGGCTATATCGTCTAGGAACCTATGTGCAAACGTTTCTATGCCTTCTATGCCAGTATGGTCCCATGCGCTTACCCTCCCCAACTCTCTTCGGGGTGGATCCTATGGACTTATATACTGGCACTAATTGCCAAAATAACGTAGATATATATGGTTAGATCTCATGTTAACTAGTAGATATGCTAAAACGAAGTGTAAACATATTGATGCAAGTATCGTATAGGAACAAGTATATAGGACATAAATATGCGCTGGCCTGTGGGTTGTTTCTGGTAGGGCCTAGGATCATGCATGGCCAGAGGACGTCTCCATGGCAACATAGTATGTGAAAAATTCTCCATGCGATTCTAACGTCTCCATCCGAGCTCATATAGTCAGAGGTGTAGTAGGCCCGGTTGTTCAACGTATCTAGGCTATATTGCATACCGAGGCTGTACGAGACTTCCCTAGGAGCAAGAGCTAGTTAATTAGATCCTAGGAGCAACACGTATATATGAAAAATGTAGGATGTGATATTCTGGCTTTAACAGGGCTCATCAAGTGTAATGGAGAGCTCTGGAGACCCGCCTTTGGGGTAGGGGCTTTGTCGTCTAGGAACCTATACATAGGTGCAAACTTCTCCATGTAAGCTATTATAATAATAGGGGTTTTAGTAGATCCGAACTGCTATGGCAAGGTCTGTTGCTAGTTTAGTTCTATCAGCTAGTTCTTATCCGGCCCGGCTTATGTAAACCAAAAGTCAATCCCAATCCCAGACATTCCACTCATTAGAGCTTAGTTTCCTTTTGAGGCTTAATGCATTTATAACGTATTAATAGAAGAGTTTGTTCAAACATTAGCATGGTCATTAACCAAATAGATGATATGAAAAAAAGACAAAGATAGTCACATGATTTTGGGCATAGTACTTAAGATTTAAATCACCACTCTAACCAATATTCTAGTGTATTTGCGTGAATTTGTTTTAACAACAAGACTACCATTTTTTTTGCATGAATTCCTCTCAATCCAGACTCGCCAAGAACATAATCTGCACTGTAAAACTAGTCCTAGGGTTTTCCTGTATACATTAGTAATACAAATTTTAAAATAGTAAATAAAGCATACACGTTGGATCCTTTCTAAAAGTCGTATAATGTACAAAAACAACTAGCTAAACATTCTTGCAGACCTAATTATCTTGTTTGAATTTCCAACAATAGGATCTGTATTGAGCACCTGAAAATTCACTGTATGTGCAGACTCACTGATTCTTTGGTAGCAACAGTTGAGTATGCATCTTATTTTTCAAAATGCCTGACCTCTGAGTATGCATCTTATTTTTCAAAATGTCTGACTATGAGCTTGGTGCTTTTTTGTGTGGCAGGAAAATCCACTCCCACTGATTCTTTGGTAGCAGCAACTGGTATCATTGCTCAAGAAGTTGTCGGAGATGTCAGCTGGTATCATTGCTCAAGAAGTTGCCGAAGATGTCAGAATGAATGATACTCGGGCAAATGAAGCTGAACTGTTCCCTTCGTTTCTGCAAGACTTTTTGCGACTTTTTGCATTGGCAGGGACTTGCTGCTTGGCAGCCCTCCTTGTTAATTGTGAAGACCATTACAAGACCATATAATTTTTGGATGATATACTTTGCTTTATTTGTAAATGTAAGGAGTGAATAACGAGAGAGAATGAGTCAATAAGGAGAGAGAGGATTAATTAATTCTTTTTAAATATTAAGTTTGTATTTTGAGTTCTAAAATTGAGGGCACTTTTATAAACTCCTTCATAGGATATTTTGAGGAAGGATTTGTAACCGAGTTGAAATTGAGAGTGAGTTATAATTGTGCATTTGTTGCGTTATATTGTACTCTTCCAAGTAACAAAAAGGATATTTTGTGGTGGTGGTTGAGTCCCAATTTTTTGGGACATTTGGTTCTTGTCCCAGGTTGAAGTGGGACACATTGTGTTCTTTTTCATTTTCTCTCTATCACTCTCTCTTACTCTCATCATGTCTACAAGCAGTATTGTATTGCCTAAACTTGTTGGTAGAAACTATTTTTATTGGAGCAAACATATGCAACCTATATTGAGCACTAAAGATTTGTGGGAAGTTGTAACTGATGGATACAATATGCCTTCTCCTGATGAATTCAAAGCATTAAGTGATGATGAAAAGAAATCTCTTAAGGAACTTATTAAGAAAGATAATGAAGCACTTTCACTTATAGGCAACGCTCTTGAAGAATCTATATTTCCAAGAATAAGTGGTGCAATATCATCTAAAGAAGCATGGGATATCTTAAAGAACACATTTGAAGGTGTTGTTGTAGCTAAAATGCAAATATTAAGGAGCAATTTTGAAAATGCCCATATGAAAAGTAATGAATCCATAGATGATTACATCACAAAAATGCAAGATCTTGTTAATCAAATGAGTACATTAGGTGAAGATGTTCTAGAAAGAAGGCTAGTTGTGAAGATTTTAAGAAGTGTTCTGCCTAAGTTTCAGATGGTCACTACCAATATTATGGTCTCCAAAGATTTAAATACTATGAAAATTGATGAATTAAGTGGATTCTTGTTAACTGTTGAAGAGAATCAACCATCTGAGCAAGTTGAACATGCCTTTTTCCGCAAAGCATAGAGAAACAGGAAGGAGTAGGGGTCAATATCATAATCAGAATCAAAATAGAAATCAACAAAGTTCACAAGGAAATACATCACATTCAAGAGGTAGAGGCAGGAATCCCAACCAGTTTAGAAGAAGAGGCAGAGATGGATCTGGCAGAAGAGGACAAGGAAGAGATGGAGGCAGAAATGGAGGAAGAGGAGGAGGACCACAGTGTTATTATTGCCAAAAGTTTGGCCATCTTGAAAGAGATTGTTATGCAAAAAATGCGAAATACAGAGCGAAAAGGTGCTAATACAATTGTTGAAGAAAATAGGAATGAGAAGTTATTCACCTCAAGTTTGATGGCACATAGTGAAGAAAGTGGAGCATGGTATATTGATTTAGGATGTTCAACTCATATGACATCTCAAGAGGAGTTGTTTACCAAAATTAATGACAATTATTCTGGTAAAGTCATATTTGGTGATGATAGTGTTTCTGAGGTGAAAGGGAAAGGCATAATTGCATTACCAGCATTACATGGAAATAAGAAGTTAATTGAGGACAATTTGTTGACACCGGCATTGAAGAAGAACCTACTTTCTGTAGGACAAATGATGGAGAAAAACTACAAGTTAGTGTTTGATAATAAAGAATGCTTAATCATGGATAAGTTGAATAAAAACGTAGTTGTAGCAAGAGGTGAAATGAGTGAAGACAAAATTTCAAGCTCTCCTCTGATTCAAGTAATTCACAAAGTTTGAATACAACAGAAGATACAAATAGTAAGCTTTGGCATTATAGGATGGGACATCTAAATTTTCAGAGTTTGGTGTTGTTAAGAAAGAAAAACATGGTGAATGGTCTTCCTTATATCAAGTTGGATGATGATGTATGTGAAGGGCGTATTTTTGGGAAACAACACAGGGAAATTTTCTCAGATAGAACATGGAAGGCTAGAGAATGTCTAACATTGGTATATTCAGATTTATGTGCTCCAATGGAGATTGTCTTTTGGAAAGGCATGCTATTTTCTTGCTTTCATTGATGATTATTCTAGGAAGACATGGGTGTATTTTCTAAAAGAGAAGTCTGAAGTGTTTTTTCATTTTCTTGAGTTTAAGGCTTTAGTTGAAAAGAAAAGTGGTCTACAAATTCTCACCCTAAGAACAAATAATGGGGGAGAATACAAGTCAAATGAGTTTTTGAATTATTGTAGGAAGAATGGAATAAAGTGGGAATTTACTAATTCATATTCTCCTCAACAAAATGGTGTTGCAGAGAGGACGAATAAAACCATAGTTGAAATGGCTAGAACCATGTTAAAAACTAAGTCACTTGGAAATGAGTTTTGGGCTGAAGCAGTACAGACAACAGTATACACTCTTAACCAATATCCTACAAAGGCAACATTGGATTTGACTCCAGAAGAAGCATGGTCAGGATACAAACCAAGTGTTGCACATATGAAAGTTTTTCGTTGTACTGCATATGCGTATGTGCCTAAGGGAAAGAGGAAGAAATTGGACGATAAGAGTGTGAAGTGTATCTTTATTGGATACAATATTGAAACAAGAAGTTACATGGTGTTTGATCCAAAGGCAAAGAAGGTGATAATAAGCAGAGATGTTGTGTTTGATGAGAAGGGAGTCTATCATCCAGAACAGGTACAATTTGAATTGATGAACGATGCAGTGAATATTGGTGATGATTCTTGGATGAACCACATGATTATGCAAAAGCATCAAGAAAAAATGAATGGAATGAAGCTATGGAAGCAAAAATGAACGCCTTGGTAAAAAATGATACATGGGACTTGGTCAAATTACCAAAGGGAAAATATGTAATTGGCACTAAATGGGTTTATAAAATTAAGTATAAATCAGATGGCACAATTGATAAGTATAAGGCTCGTTTAGTTGCAAAGGTCTATGCACAAAAATAAGGAATTGATTATACTTAGACATTACCCCAGTGGCAAATTTGGATACAATCAGGATGGTTCTTGCATTAGTTGCACAGTACAAGTGGCCAATTTTTCAAATGGATGTTAAATCAACCTTTCTAAATGGTTATGTGGATGAAGAAATTTATGTGGAGCAGCCTGAAGGTTTTGAAGTGCCAGGAAAAGAATATTATGTTTATAAGTTGAAGAAGGCCTTGTATGGTCTTAAGCAAGTGCCAAGGGCATGGTATTCAAGAATTCATAAGTATTTTAGGACCATGGCTTAGTTAAAAATTTATCTAAGCCCAATCTCTATATCTTTCAGTCAGGACATGACATTCTGATAGTTGTCTTATATGTTGATGATTTGATCTATATAGGGAATAGTATAAAACTGTTTCAAAGGTTTAAGTGACATATGATTGCTAAGTTAGAGATGATAGATCTCGGTGAGTTACATTATTTCTTGGGTATTGAAGTTTGGTAGAAGGAAGATGGTATTTTCATGTCACAAGCCAAGTATACTTGGGACATTTTGAAGAAGTTCAGAATGTTGAGTTGTAAGCCCACGTCAACTCCTTTGGAAGTTGGGTTGAAGTTATACAGACATGATGACTCTAATTCAGTTGATGTTACTTTGTATTGTTAATTGGTTGGAAGTTTGATCTACTTAACTACAACTCGACCATATATTTCTTTTGCAGTCAGTATGGTATCAAGATTTATGGCAAAACCTAAGGAATTGCATTGGAAAGCAGCAAAGAGGATTTTAAGATATCTGCATGGAACAATTGGTTATGGTTTGGTATACAGGTCTACAGAAGATTTTAGGTTGATTGGTTATGCAGATTTATATTAGGCTGGATGTATGAATGACAGGAAATCAACTTTAGGGTATTCATTAAATATGGGTTCAACGACAATTGCTTGGAGTATTAATGAGAAATCAACAGTTTCTCTCTTGACAGTAGAAGCAGAGCATAAAGCGACAATGACAGTAGCATGTGAAACAGTTTGGTTAAGAATAATTATAGATGACCTACATAAACAACAAAAGCAACCCACTCAGTTGATGTGTGATAATCAAAGTGTTATTGAGATGACCAAGAATCCAGTTTTCCATAAGAAGACCAAGCATACTGATATTCATTATCATTTTGTTCAGGATCTGGTTCAACAAGGAGTGATCGAGATTGAGTATTGCATAACAGATAAACATGGAGCTGATATATTAACCAAAGCACTGTTTAAGGAAAAGTTCTGCAAATTCAGAGATGATGTTGGAATATTTCCAAATCATCATTATGGGGGAGAAATGATGGAATAATGGATCATTTGTCAAATATTCAATAATTAAAGTCGTTGTTTTTAGTGAGATATTTATGGAGAAATTAGTGGAAAGACAGGTGAGAGATTTATGGATAGTTGTTGAGAGAATTATGAAGTGATTTGTGGAGTTATTGATTGATAAATTTGCGGAGTTGACAAAATCCCAATACCTCTCCTCATGTATAAATATATGCCTATGTTAATGAAATAAGATTGAGTTGGTGTGTGAGAGTTGTTCATTATTGTTGAATGTTTTATGCTCTGTAATTTAGTTTTTATTTTGTTGTTCCATCTTTAACAACTGGTCTGACATGTTGGCTCTGTTATCACTCCTCTAGATCTCCAAGGCTAAGGAAGAGTCCAGCTGAGGTTACCACAGACCAATATTTTGACTTGGTAGCTAGCCCTACCAAGTCGAAGAGAGCTCTCTCCAAAAGATCACAACCAAGAGGGTTGGATAGATTAGGGTTTTAGGCTAGATATAATATCTTTGGGTTTGTTTGATTTGATTTGGCTGGGATAGTCACTGAATGAGTGAATAAGGTCAGAGAGTGAACTAGGTCAGGGCACAAGAGAATCAAAATTGTAGACATTTGATGGGGCAAGGTAGGCAAGTTACTTTAATACTTTTGTAGTATAGTGATGAGATGATTTAGACTAGTGAGGTGCCAAAAAGAGCATGAAGATCAATGAATTCTTATTAAACTGAAGAAATGAAACAATCTATGATGATTTTCCCAAAACAGAGCATACAAGATGAATTCTGCTTATCACACCTTGAAAATCAAACATACTTAGAGAAATGGATCATGAGAGGTACAAAACATTCAAACATATGAAACCGAAGAAGAAACAAGATCAAAATACCATGCCACAAGAATCCCACCAAAATAGTTGCAACTCATCCAATATATTCAATGTCAAAGTCTGAAACACTATTACAACATCTAAGAGAGTCCAACCTGTAGAATGACTAAGAAGTTACATAATATAGGCCTTAAACCAACTCATCCTAGCCTTAGGGGTCGAATCCATGAGAGGACGAGCAGTTGCAACAAAAACTGAACTAATAGCTAGAATATAGGGTGGTCAAAGTGACTCATCCCTAACTCGGGCAAATTGATTAATTACAAGTCATGGAGGCTATTTACCTAATGTACTTACCCTAGGTAATAGTAAAAACATAATAATTACATCATACTTAGTAATTACATCAGTAAAACATTAATTTCCCATATGTAAAAATAAATTTGGAGAGAAACAGTGAAAATCTGGGCTGACTGTCGAACGCGCAACGCTAGTGTCAAACGCGCAGCGCCATATTCAAGCTGACTTTTACCTGCTTTGTTGATGTCCAAATCTAGCCCAGGATAGCTCAGTGGAAATCTTATCCTATCTAGTTTCCAAACCTGCCATTGGTTTTCAAAATGGGCTTGATTTGCCCCTCCAAAATTCCATTCTCCCAAGACAACTCAAACGCGCAGTGCCTGGTCCAGAAAAGAGGCAGAAACATGATTTTTTGGTGGTTTTTTGCCTTTTCCACCGACCAGTTTTGCTTTCTAGGGCTGGAAACATGGTTTTCTTGGACGTCTTGGTCCTTATGAATCCAATGGTGGTGGCCATTCCTCCAAAAAGTGCGCAACGCCTAGGGCACTACATGTTTGACCAAACTGTTGATATAAAAATTGCCTTAAAAAGACAACGAAAGAAAGATGACAAAAATTGAGCCAAGGGTCTTCAAAATTATTCAATAAGCTGATGTTTGAGGTGGCTAGGCATGGGGTGAAGCCTTTACAAGCATGTCAAGATTCTTTTTCTCCTCATTGTGAGTTAGGGCTTCAATTCTTGCCCTAGTAGCTTTGAGCTTTGCCCTTTCCATTTGGTTTCTTCGGCAATAATGCTTTGCCATCTTTCTTTGAATGTCAATGTCTCTTTTGACCTTTTCCAAGAGTTTTTCAGGATGGTTGTTCACCCTCTCAAGCCAAAACTCCCGGTTCTCATTGACCATGTTGGCAAATTGTTCATTTAGGGTGAGCTCTTTAGCTAGCTCAACCTCTCTCTGCTGTTCTTGCTCCAATGCTCTCTTTAGCCCTCTAGTCCTTGGTCTTCTTCTTGGAACCTGTTCCTTCAGCTGGTCTTCATATTCTCCATATGATTCATCAAGTAAAACCTTGGCCTTTTCATCCTCCCTCCTTTCCTTGATGAGCTGAATCTCCATGAGCTCATGTTTGTGTTAAGGAGGTAAATCCCCTCTGTGGACAGAGGCGATCCCTACTAGCCCAGACCGGGTCTAGCAACAATCATACAACGCTACCACGCAAGTTCCTAATTTCAAATTAAATACCAATAATGAGGGCCTACCTGGATTCCAACGCTAGTGCTTGTAGAAGAGGTGACACTCCCGTTTCTTTGCTCTGCCAGATCACGATCCCCACGATCTCCGTGAATGGACACCTACACATACAAAGAATGACACAAACACAAGCATAAAATCCAATAGATGCAACTATATATCAGTGAAAAAAGATATAACTCATCATTATCAGAAAGAACAATAAGAGTGGAACCATAACAATAGTCGTTTATTAATGATAAACAAAGAAGAATACAACCATAGTTCTGATGTTAGATCCTCCTTTGGCTAGGTGATCAGCAGCACATGTCTTGCAAAGCTTGTTGGGAATGGGAACAAGCCTCTCTCTCCTTGATTATGGGACAAGAATCGCCTTACTTAGATTTGGCCTTATGGGAATGAAGAAGGCTCTTGCAGCATGAAGCTCTTGGTAACTTGACAATTCTCAATCTCTGGAACTATGGAACTAGCTTGCCTAAGGAAAATGGACAAGCTTTTATAGATGGAGAAGGGGGAGTTGGGATCATCCACAATATTCATGGGATTGGCTTTATCACTAAAGAAGCTTCTATGAGAGGTGGAAAACCACTTCCCCTCTATGGAGATTTGAAGCTTAACCACCCAACTCAAGATAGATTCAGTCCAGGAGTTGGTTAGGATGAATCTTCCGCTATTGGTTTGTTAAAAAACACCACCCATTATGGTTGGCGTGAGTGCAACTTTGTGACAGAGCACCAACTAGTGCGCCCTCTTTGGAGGATTTCCCCCATTGGCGCGAGTGTTACACTGTGGAACCGCGCCAATGGAAAAACGACTATTTTTATGGGTTTTTAGCAGGAGATGTCTTCAGAGCAAATGAAGTTCATGTTCAGGGGAATGTAATGCAAGTGTTTGTAGGTCATGTCACTTCTCATAGGTCCTGGAATGAGTCCTCCAAGATGTGGGAGAGGGGTAACAGGGACGGTGACAAATCGCTGTGTAACAGATGCCCCCTAAAGCATGAGGCTCGAGAGAGAGAGAGAGAGGGGTGAAATGATTTACAAGAACATGTCCAACCGAAAACACTGTCGCTGGAAAACCTGCATGGAGAAGTACAACTGATATCTCAAGTACATGATATATGTGGTATGGGCGCAACCATCCATAGTAGAGTACATAAGAGTCTAGATCCAAGGTATGGACGCAGCCATCCAGCGAGGATCGATAAACAGACTCAGGCATGGTCGCAGCCATCCAGTGAATGAGTCATGTAATAATCATAATAATCCACAAAATCGCAACCTAGATCCCAACAGACAAAATCCAGGGTCTTGCGCTCCATCTTGATCTGAACAAAGTACAAGTTCAAGCATGCGAATATGGGAGTCGAAGTCGAACATGCAGAAACATCGTCTGATTACCAGTCAATGACGAAAAGTGTTAACAGATGCGAGAGGTACCACCAATAATGACAACAACCCTCAAGGTACTATAGGTACAACCTACGACGTGCGAATTAGTGAGCCGGTGTCGAACACCCGTAGAATCATTCGATCAGAGGCCAATGATGAAAACCTCACGTCGAACACGAAGAACCTGCCATTGAGGCATGCAGGCTCCAAGGCACC
>APFE031212471.1:37359-48331 GCA_000404065.3 Pinus taeda | reverse complement strand
AAATCAAACTCCTTCCTTATAAATACTTATTTAAAAATTATGAATAACTCTGATATGATACATTCAAAGAATCCAAACTGTGTTATGAAAACCAACTTGTAATTTAAACAAGAACCCAAACTGTGTTATGAAAACCAACTTGTAATTTAAACAATCTACTTTACCCTCGTCAAAAATATCTTTTTCATAACATCTACAAACCTAAATATCTTAATATCATAAGACTAAATAGAAAATTAATAAATATTATTATATGAAACTTATAGTAGAATTATTTCAAAAAAAATATGCATACCAATCATTTATGGGTTGGTGGCCCTTGCTCAAATATGCTAGCTTTCCATAATATATCTTTCCATAATATATCCCTTTGTCTCTTGCTTTGATAACTTGATCAATAAATCGTGTTCCAACACAAACCTTTCTAGAAACATTTTATTATCAACACATATTTGACATATAGTTGATTAAACATTGTAATGGATAAGAAAAGAATTTCAATATTAAAAATATTGAACCATTATTAAGGTGGATTTGAGTTTGTTTTTTTTTTTAAGTAAACAAAATTTCTATTGATAGTTAGTAGTATTATATATGATGTTAGTATGGGAGTTTTTTTCAAAACTTTAGCATATCCAACCATTAAGGTTTACATTATATCTCACTGTTAAAGTTTACATCATGGTGAGATCATAAAAATTAAAACCAATTATCAAAACTTATCATATTACCAATTGAATTATAAAAATCAAAATCAATTTATAAAGAGTTTTTCAGCAGAAGTTACATTGAAGATTTGGGTCAACGTGTTTCGAACTAACAAGTGTGGTTCATCTTCAAGACACTTAAATAGTAAATTTACTTTTTCTGAGTTAGAATCTGCATTACAATTCAAAGACTTGTCTTTCTTGAGTTAGAATGTGGCATTAAATAGTAAGTTTACCTTTTCTGAGTTAGAATCTGCATTACAATTCAGAGACTTGCCTTTCTTGAGTTAGAATATGGCATAAATATTAAGTTTACTTTTTCTAAATTAGAATCTGCATTACATTTCAGAGACTTGCTTTTCCAATTATCAAAACTTATCATATTACAATTAGGTTCAAGCTACTATTATATCGCTAACAACATAAGAAAATCACACCATTGTATGTTTTCTAGTGTTGTGATCATTTCTTTTGTTGTTGAGGAAACCTAATTTTTCTCTTCCCATGACTTCTTGTATTTGGGACCCTCGTCATAACAATGTTAGCTATTCCCATATAACCCCTAAAATAGTATCTTCCCAAACTTCATTGGTATTTTTATGGGGTCATGTTAATTTTAGGTATGTTCTATGCTAGAGCAATTTATTTAAATTTTCACAGTTAGCAATCACATCAGCATTAAGATAAACTGCAGATAGAACATAAATATAAATTGCAGAAGACAAGCCAAGACAAGAGGACACACGATGTGGTGCTAGCTAGGGACAAACCCCACAATGTGCGGGGAAACCCTTTATCAATTCTTCTTTTATGTTCTTCAAAGTTCAACAGAGAAATAGAAAGATAGAGATAGTACATTTACAATAGAAGTCAACAATTTGACTTCTCTAGATCTAGCATAGATCATTTCATATAACGATGAGATTAGTTGAAGACTTGCAGCTTCAACTGATTCTCCAAGGTGACGGCTTCACCTATCATAGTGCTGCATCTCATCCATTTTCCGCACCTTACCATGTAGCACCATGCTACCCTATCACAATGCTGGACCTAGATGGCTGAGTTTCTCTCATCTTCATGCTGCATCTTCCATGGTCTCATTCATCATCACGCTTCCCATGCTTATGGTCATGATGTTGTCCATGCTCCATGTATGCCCATGCACATTATGTCATACATCATGCTGCCCCATTACTGATCATGCTGCCCTTTACATCACCATGTAGTCTTATGTATGCATCAATGAGTATATCAGCCTTTAGCTGCTTGCTATGGCTTGCAGCCTAGCAAAGCAACTAGGTTGTAATTCTAGATTCCTTCCAGCAGACCCATCTAAATCTATCTTTATAATTTCATGCTGTCACCTATAGCAATCTGATATTATGACAACATATTATATCAAAACATAACCATGCTATTACTTACAACTAGATCACTGTGCAAGGATTCTTACAGGACAGCAACCAACTACTTTTCTTCAGGATACAACCTACCTTGAACAGTGCTTCTCAGCTGTGGATTGAGGTATTTAATGACTGCATCCTAGTGCATATTTAAATGTTGCTGTTTGGAGCCACCTTGAGCTGCCTATGGTACCCTGCTTATCTGCAACTTAGATCCCTCCATGGGTTGTGTATACATATCTGTCTAGGGCATCAATGTGTCCCTTCTTGCTGTGTATATGCCCTCAAGGATTGTGTCCTTAACCCTAAGTGTCACAGCTAGAAGACTGCATAGATATCAACCAGATCTTTGTGATGACTTCCTTACTGTGGCTAGGGTTTGACAACATTAGGATCTCTTCATGGCAGCAGCATTTGGGCCTCCATCTTTGAGCATATAGAGATTCTTCATGACTTTGTGTAAAGCCTCTTGTACGACGTATAAGGGCTCTTTAGAACTGCGGATTTTGGCCTTTACATACGGCTGGTTCAGGCCTTTCCAACTGCGGCTTAGATAACCTTTATGACTGTGCTAGATCTCATTTAGGGTTTCTTTTGACAACATTCAAGCCTCCTCTCACTGTGTTATGGAAGTCTCCTTGACTGCGTGGATTAGGGCTACTGATTGACCTACGGCTAGGGCACTTTAGCTCCAATCAGACTGCGGTTATACCTTCTTTGACTGCAGCTAGGGTAAGGCTAGATCAACCTCTAGAACAATGTATACTCCTCTAGATCTCTCTGTCCACAAAACCTAAACAGGTGGAGATCGATCACAAGAGATGTGTCTCCAAATGTCTTCAAGTCCTCTTCTATTTATACTAAAAACAAAGAGGTTGAATAGACATGACATTTGGAATTCTAGAGCCTACATAAGATGTTGGTCGGCTTGATAATAAATCCATAATCAAAATAAATTCATATCTCCATAAATACTTATCAGAATCGGATGATCTTTGGATCAATCCTACACCTCGCGGCGAGAGGGGTCCAATAAAACTATCAGCTACCATAAATAAGCTAACCCACATGGAGTTTGGCCCTAGTTGCCAATTTAACAGGTCACTACTTGAGTCCCATAAAATTGCTTTATGGGAAAATAGTATAGGTTTCTAATCCAATATATTAAAAAAAAGAGTATATTTTCCTTTTACATATCATCTTTATTTTGGATTTCTACCAGTTTTTTATATAAGCTTAAATTCGATTAAAAAGAACAACAAACTCGCTCTTCTCTTTCTCTCATCATTATAGATAGATGTATCACTCACTCTTCTCTTTCTCTCATCATTATAAATAGATTTATCACAATGAAGATAACCAAATTTGTCATAAAAAAATTTATATTTGTTTTTTAGAAATCTACTTTAACTTATTTTAAATTAATAATGTCTTTATAGAAGAGTAAGAGTGGGAAAAAATGTTGGACAAATAATATTTATTGTAAGGAAATATAATTTATGATTAATATTATTTACCAATATCGCTTCCATCTCAAAAAAAATAATTCAATACTTTAAACATTAACTTTATAATCCCATTTTCAAAATTCTTTAAATAATCCTTTTTCTTCTTGTATACATGAAAAGAGAAATTTGGTGATGGACCACTACTTTTCTACATTTTTGGAGATGGAACCAGGGAAACATGGCATTATGTGGTTTCTGCAATCCAGGAGGTCTCTCTATTTTAATTGCAAAGGTCTAAGTCTACGATCGCAGACACTTGTTTTGAGGTCTTTGCAGCATGGTTTAGCTATCACTTTTCACTCTCAGGTATATCCTGCAGCACGAAGGATATTTTGCTGGGGGTTTTAAGTTTTTACAAATATGGAAATTCAAGGCATGAACAAGCTTGTTGATTTTTCCCTAGGTTTGGAGGATCTTGTCTCCCTGGATGTCGACATGCCAACTCACTCATCTTATCCTAAAGGAAATTGGATGGCCAGATTAGTAGATTTAGATGGCAGTTTACCCCGACGAGTTTTTTTGAAATCTTGAATGTGGTTTCCAAGGCACCTCAACTCTCCTCACTGGCTGCCATTGGGGGTTTTGCTCCATTGTTGGTAAAGCAGGTCCTACCGGAATACGTTACTCATAGAAAAAACCTTTCTCATCAAAGGTCAGCTCTCACGAGATGACCCCTCTCGGGTTATTTTCAATGAAGGTTCTCCAAGGTATAAGCCTCCCCTGATGCATTATTTGGCAAGGTCAATTTCTCGCAAGTAGAGGAGTTTTCATGTCGGCGAGATTGACAAGTTTAAACTAGCCAGAAGTTTCCTGTGGCCTTGAAGTGTACGAGCCCAAATAAATTCCACAATGAAAGAACATCATATTAATGATAAAATTACTTATTTATACATGTGCAATCTAGGTATGAGATAGTTGTGTCTAGATAACGTATTAACCGTAAAAATGGAATGTAAAACTAACTACATATTATACAATAACAATCCTGAAGGATTAGTTAACATTTCCCCCTTAATCCGAATGTGACATCTTACATGCCGAGTAACATTATGAACTTTTCAAACTTTTCACGTCCCAGTGGCTTTGTAAATATGTTTGTGATCTGCTCTAAAGTAGGACAATGTATCAGATGAATAACTTTGGCATCTACATAATGTCGAATCAAATGATATTTTTTGTTAATATGCTTGCTTCGATCATGAAACTTGGGATTCTTGGCCAACTTAATTGCAGAAGAGTTGTTGATGAGTTCTAGATTTGAAGCCTTTTGTTTCTCCTGCAAGTCTTCAAGTATTTTGTGAAGCCAAATATTTCTTTTATAGCTTGAGTTGTTGCAACATATTTGGCTTCGGTGGTAGAATCAACAAGAACAGATTGCTTGTGTGCTCTCCAACTGATGGTTGTTGATCCAAGACTCATCAAATAACTAGAAGTAGAGACTCCATTCTCCTTATCTCCATCAAAATTAGAATCTAAATAGCCGGTGAGATGGAAATCTACAACTTTGGAATATTTGATGCCATATGTTCGAGTGCCTTTCAAATACTTGAGCACTTGCTTTTCTACATTCCAATGACCTTCACATGGTTTATGCATGAACCTGGAAAGTATCCCTACAACAACAGCTATGCCAGGTCGGGTAGTAGTTAGAAAATTCAAACTTCCAACAAGTTGCTTGTACTATGTTGGATCTTCAAACATACTTCCTTCAGTGGAAGTAAGCTTCAAATTCTGCTCCATAGGAGTAGCGACAAATTACAATCCTGCATCCCAAATCTGTTCAATAGATGTCCAATATACTTTTTTTGAGAAATGAAAATCTATTTGGGTTTCTGATCAATTTCAATCCCTTAATAATAATGTAATAAACCCAAATCTACCATGTCAAAAATTTCAATAATTCTCTTTTAACGGACGCTATATAGTCACCATTGTTTCCTATGATCCTCAAATCATCTACATACACAACCAAATATACAACCGACTTTCCAATTTTCTAAACAAAAAACATTGCATCATCGAGATCAAATAACTTATAATTCAACTTGATAATGTGTTCAATTATTTTTTCATATCATGCACGAGATGCTTGTTTCAGTCCATACAAATCCTTCACTAACTTACATACCTTTTTCTCTTTGCCTTTGACAACAAAACCTTCTGGTTGAAACATATAAACATCCTCCTTTGAATTTCCATTCAAAAAAGTTGTTTTAACATCCATATGGTGTATCTTCCAGCTATTCTAAGTTGCAAGAGAAAATAAAGTTCTAATTGTGCCCCATTTTGTTGTAGGAGAAAATGTCTCTGTGCAGTCAACACCTTCCTTCTGAGCGTAGCCTTTTTCTACAAGTATCTCCTTATATTTATCAAGTGAACCATCTGATTTGTATTTGATAGTATACACCCATTTGCAACCAATGGTTTTGACATCTGTAGGAGGATCCACTAACCTCCAAGTTCCATTCTTAATAAGTGCACCATATTCATTTTGCATTGCATGCTTCCATTCATCACAATTAGCAGCTTCTTTAAAATAATTAGGTTCACTAATTGTACAATGTTTGAATTCACAGTCATGAGAAACATTACATGAATCACCTTTAGAAGACATTCATGTTTCAACATCATCATACTTGCTTGAAACTTTTTGAGCACATGTAGATATTCATAAATGTTGTTGAAGTGGTTGTGATGGTTGTTTATCTTGAAGTAAAAGTTCTTATGGAACACTTTCTGACCCTGTAGAAACAACATTATCCTCCAAGTTTTCTTCAACATAAACATCCTCATGAGTTAAAGATAGAAAAACCACATACTGATCCAGAATGGGAACCCCCCCTTCAGTGTGTGGAACATCATTATTAGGTTCAAAATAGAACTTCTTAGATGAAAATTTCTCCAAATGAGCCAGTGTCCTATCAATAGTGGAATTATTCTTATCTAATTCAAGGAAAATAACACCTCTGGAAAGAATGAATTTTTTATTTTCTTCATCATACAACCTATATGCTTTGGAAGTAGCATAATATCCCAAGAAAATACATTTGCGACTCCTAGAACCCAACTTGTTGTGCTGATGTTTAGGAATTAATGCATAGCATAGAGAACCAAAGACTCTAAAATGTTGAACAACATGAAGACAATTATACAAATTTCATAAGGAGATTTATTATTGATGACAGGAGAAGGACAAATATTGCGAATAAAAGCACTGCTACTCCCTAAAACATAAACTTAACATTCTTAAATAACATCATAGATCTAACCATATTAAGCAAAGTTCTATTCATACATTCCGCAATGCCATTCTGTTGTGGATTATAAAGTATGGTAGTTTGATGTTTGATTCCATTGTCCTCCAAATATTATTCAAAAACACGAGAAGTATACTCGCCAACATTATCAGTTCTGAGAATGCCTATATTCTGTTGAGTTTCATTTTTAATCATCAAATGAAAAGTTTTAAAAACTTCAAACACTTGTGACTTATTCTTTAATAAATACACCCAACACATTCTCGAGTAATCATCAATAAATGTTAGCACGTATTTATTTCCATTGGAATTTGCAATAGGCATAGATCCACATAAATCTGAATGTATAAGACCTAATTTTTGTGAAGCTCTAAAAGAAGAACTATGAAAAGGTTGTTTATAATGTTTTCCAAAAATACAAGAATCACAAGGTGTAATCTTTCTTGGAACTTTAGGAAGACCTTTAATACCTTGTTTTTTCATAATTTTGATGCTGCCATAATTGATGTGACCAAATTGAGCATGCCACAACAAGCTGGGAGACATGCTACCACTTTGTTGCGCCAAAAAAGTAGAAATTTCTCGAGAATTAGTAGATGAAGTACCATTTAACTTTAAAAGTGTACCTTCTTCCACATCGTTCATAATAACTGCATGATCAAATGCTCTTCTTATCTTGATGATTCCATCAAATATATGAATAGAATGCCCCTGCTGCCGAATATGGATAAGAGACATCAAATTTCACTGAAACTATGGAATATAAAGTACATCCTGTAGAACATAATATGAAATATTCGGTATCTTCAAATGAATAGACCCAATGCCATATAGTTTAATTTGAGACTTGTCAGCAAAGTAAATAGCACCATCAATATCACCACTGGATGTTTCAAAAATATCTCGCCTAAATGTCATATGACAAGTGGCTTCTGAATCCAAAATCCAACTATCTCACCATAAAGAGAATGTAGTGTTGAAAATATCATTAATATTAAAATTACAATGAGCAACAATGTAATGTGTAGACTCTGATGATTTTCCCTTATCAAGTGGTGGCTGATCTTTCTTTTCATTCAACTATTTTCTCCTTTCAATGACTTTCTCCCAAGGGATTTTACAGTTACAGTATGACCGATTTTACCACATCTAAAACATTTGATAGCTAGTTAATCATTAAAATTCCTTTGTTGTCTTTCATTTTGTTATCTGTCTCCATGATTATTTTTGGCCCCCCTACCTCTGCAATTTATCCTACCGCAAACACTACTACTTTTATCACCTCTAGAAGTTTTGGTATGAGACTTCTAATCCTTTTGTGCAAGGCACAAAGTTTCTACATTAGAGTTTGGTGGAGCCTCTTTCTTCCAAAAGGCTTTTTCTCTCTCAACTATTTTTCTTACTAGTCTATCAAATGTAATGTCTTTTAACTTCCCACTAGCTTGGAGAGATTCCAAATAATGTGAATAGATAGGGTGAAGGACTTTTATAAAATTTGTAAGTTGTAAATATACTTTAATTCTAGTGGCTTCTATATCATGAAAATTGGCTTTTATTTCAGAGGCACTCTTCAAAGGATCATTATCCTTCATCTCCAAATTAAACAAATTTAACAATAACTGAATAATTTCGATTTATGATTGTATCATACAATTATTTCAACTTCTTTAATACTTCCAATGCAGTACCACAAGTAACAATATATCGGCTTACCTCTTCTATCACTGATGCAGTTATTAATTCATATTTCTTGTTGTCTTTTGTCTCCCAAATTGCAAGTTGTTTCTCATTATCTAGCGGTTTCGGTGCAATTTATTTTCCATCATTATCCTTCTTTCCTTGACAAACTTCCCACAAATCATTAAAACCAGGGAAATTTTAAGATTTCTAAACCACTCTTGATATTTTTACTTTCCATTAAGAACAACTCCAACTATGGAAATGATTGAAGTCAATATTTTTATGCAGTCAATATTCTTCAAATCCTTTCAAATTCAAAATATATGCAATACTTTTGAAAAGATATAAATTTGTTTCTCCACTTGTTTCAAACAAAGTTGGCTTTGTGGTTTAATGGTAAGGTTCAAAAATAGCCTAGCAAAGAGCGAGGTTCAACCCTTATTAGCCTCCAAATATTTTATTTTACCAATGGCCTCTTAAAAAAATATATATTTCAAATCACCATAAAATTGACCACTCTTCAATTAAAAATTTAATTCAAACCACCAAAAAATATATATCCTTCATTTTAAGAATCCTTCAGAAATATTTCAGTAAATGCAAATACTATCCTTCAGAATTTTTACTGTGATTAAACTCTTGTTTACTACAATAAATAAAAATAAAGCCTCCCAAAATTAAAATAACAAGCGGCCCTTGGATGCATGGAACTTAGACTTTTAGCAAATAATCCAACAATTATTGGTATTAGACCCAGTGTTGACAATTTTTATTGAGAACAACAAGCACTTAAAACTCCAACATGTATCCTAACTTCCAAGGATATGTTAAAAAAAAAACATCATGCCACTGAATTTCTCCAATCGTATTTCATTATGATGGAAAGTTATAAGACTTACAAAGAGTCAATGGTTTGGGTCTCCCACTGGGCTAACCTTTTGTTGCATTTAGCTATCCTCACGACCTTCATGCTCCACGTCTCCTTTATGCCATAGACTTCAAATACATGGAGTTTAGAAACAACTCAACCATGGCTCTGATACCAATGTATAAGAACAAATAAACTCCACAATGAAAGAGCATCATAATAATGATAAAATTACTTATTTATACATATACAATCCAGGTACGAGATAGTTGTGTCTCAGTAACTTATTAACCATAAAAATGGAATGTAAAACAAATTACATATTATACAATAACAATCTTGAAGGATTAGTTAACATGAACGATGATAAATTGTCCTACAAGGGTTAAACCATATCCACCAGGTTTGATTTTACTAGGTTGCTTTTCACCAATGGTCAAGAAGGTCTAGATATTTTGGGAAGGAATAATGGCGTGGAGGGGTCTCTCATCCGCCCTCTTGTTGGAGAATCTCAAGCCATGGCTAATCCTGAAGAGGCAAATAGAGAATTTGAGGGAAAATGGCTAGAACACGAAACCCTAGCCCCAAATAATGAGAAA
Source organism: Pinus taeda (assembly GCA_000404065.3). Classification (NCBI taxonomy): domain Eukaryota; kingdom Viridiplantae; phylum Streptophyta; class Pinopsida; order Pinales; family Pinaceae; genus Pinus; species Pinus taeda. The sequence goes on along the minus strand of APFE031212471.1, from coordinate 38,309 downwards.
CTGGGGAATCCTGTGGTGAAAAAGAAGGGCATGAAGAGGAAGAGAATTCAATCAAATCTAGGTGAAGTAGATTTTATTTTTAGAGAGGATGTTCATACGGGGGAGGTTGTAGAGACGACAGAGAGGATCATTGTTGGTTGAGCTCAAGGCAGGTTTTTCTCGACATATTTAATTAGGGTTAACATAAAAAAATATGGGGTTTGGATATCTCTAAGGAGCCAAAGGTAAATAATTTGTTGAAAGGATAGTTTATGTTAGTTTTTCCCTCAATATAGGAAACAGACAAGGAAATCAAAAAGCCAAGGTTCATCCAATGGACACCTTTATTTGATGCGAAGAAGGAGAAAATTGGGATTTCTCCCATATGGGCCAAGCTGCCACATTTACCTCCTCATTTATGGTCTTTGGATTCTTCCAAGCACATTGAAAGCCATCTGGGAACATTTGTGGATGTTGAATTTTCATTTGAGGTCTTAGAGCGCATGGTTGTTGCTCAAATCTTGGTTAATATCAATACTTGTGAAGGTATCCTTCCAAAGATGAAGCTTACTTACTAGAGGATAATGCATTCTTATTCATTAGAATAGGAGGGAGTCCCATTTAGGTGCTGATAGCATAATGATTTGGGCCATTTTCTGGAGGATTTCCCATTTCCATTCCAGAAGTAAATATTCTCAGCTCCATTGGATGGAAGTTTGGTTTCAAAGGTGGATAGGTTAGGAGTAATTGGTAATGGAAAAGGGTTGAGCTCCTTAATAGATCTTATTCGAGGGTTTACAGTTTCTCGAGTTGAGTGGTGGATGCTTATGGAGGACGCTTTAAGGGGTGCATGATCAAATGGTCTCCTTCTAGAATCTGCTCCCGCCTCTTCAAGTGATGGACATTTGGGTACTCCTTTCCCCCTTGTGAAACTCCTAATATATATGATGTTATCATTTTACCTATTATAT